>CM039141.1:17443770-17489937 GCA_022036555.1 Microstegium vimineum | reverse complement strand
TTTATTTCAATTTACACAAAAGATTAGAGTGATAAAATGGGATCTGCGGAAAATGGGATCTGCGGTTCAGCATGGCGACTTATTCAATTTTTTAATTTCTTCCCTTTGAGGGTAAACATCCTGAACTTAGCAATTCAAAAAAGGTCTTACATGTTTGAATAGAATAGGGACCTTGGAATTTATTTGAGATGCAATGATCCTATTGTAGGTTGCATCAAAATTTTGGGTCCTAAACATAGTAAAGAATGTACCTAGTAGAAGTAACGATGACTAACTGTAGAACAATGAACAAGAATTATAGAGTTCTTTCAAAGTAAAACAGGGGCAAGAGAAAGATTATGTGCCGAGCTTAGAAACATGCTGTAACATAGAACCAATCAATCATTAATCGATGTAACCAATGAAATGATATATGGGACTTAAGAACCTAACTAATCATGTGGAGTAATATCGTTAGAGAACAACAACGATGGATGACATAATGATAATTTTTTAAAACAGAGCAAAAAGGGGCTAACATTTTAAGATTTAGCATGTAATATATAGTGAAGCGTTAACACAATAAAAGGATATAGATTCTAAGACATTATGTCCCTCTGCGTCAACAGGTGAAACCTGTAACCTGAAATACCAGCAGTTGGTCAGGACAACAATAGCTCAGAGTTGTATTATACGATAAATAAAAATATTTAGCTGCTACTGCAAGAAACTAAGTGTACATAAGAATATCTATAGAAGCTTAAGCAGATGACATATCACTGAAAATTTCAGAGTACATAATATCATGTGTTCTAATTTCATATCTAGAGAAATTGATTCTCAGTGAGGCTCTCTTTGAAAAGCAAGGGCTAGTTGAGATAGATACAATTACAATACCTGGATATGTTTCCCCTTGGTGTTGTGTGCATGGCATACCAACAGAGGGACAATGACATTTAGACTGTAAAGGTGGCATAGGACTACTGGGTCTATATTGAGAATTTGAGAACTACCTGACGTTTAGGAATGACCTGTAGCAACATCTATTTCTGCATGGCTGGCAGATCCAAAGATACATATGAAATTATTGTTCTTTGAACCCATGTGAGAAGAACCATATTACTGGATCAAGCAGCAAATGGATAACAATTTCCCCCAAAAAAACAATGCAAATTAAACTGACCAGGATTCCTGCAATCTGCATCTTTTTTTTGACATGCTTAAGAACCAACAAATGTTTCTAGAGCTGAAAACCCTGCCAAAAAGAGGTTGATGGTTAATGAATCAATCAAATTAGGGAAGTTTGCAAGAAATTCTATAATCTCCATTCCATGAAATAAGAAAAAATATAACAGGACCATAACAACATTCACAAGGAGAGGCGACGACAGGTATCTTAGGCATATGATGCCTTGTTCCTTCTTAGTGTGGCACGAGGGATGTTGATATTGATTCTCCCCATAAGCCAACATAGAACGTGATATTTGCCTTACCCATTTGGTACTGGAGGTGGCCTGTAGTGTAAATAAAAAAAATTAAGCTATGTGGTATCATTGGGAACTAAATAAAAACCCAGAAGTTAAGCTAGGAAGCATGCATTTACAAAACCGATGGGCAAATAAATTAGCTTACCTGCACATGGCTTATGCAAAAGGATAGCTTTGCACTTATGATAAGAAACTACAGTTTCCTGCATATACAAATATGATGACAGATTGGCGATAAGGCTAACATATGTATTAATTTCTGCATTTCACCAATATGAAAGTGCACCTGAAGCAGCAGATCTCATGGAGTAAGACAGTAAGCCATTAGCAATGCTAGGTTGTCAAAACACATGTACCATGAGAGAAGAGAACATATGTAAGCAAGGAAAGAATAGGACACTGGATGCTGTTGTGTTGAATAGAAACAGCCGTGCAAGACAATCTACTACATATATAAAGAGTAGATGGCAAAGGGCATGGAGCTCTAGCAATGAGGCCATATACATCCACATCCTTGAGACTGGTCATTACTCGGGTATGTAGAAGTAAATGAGAATATCAATCTCATAATGAGACTGATAATCAGTTCTAGTGTTAATTAAATAGACTTATGTTCTATGCATATGCTAAAAAAATCAGTTCGATGCAAATGATAATTATTAATTAAATAGACAGAAGTAAAATAGTGGATAGTAATATAACAGACAACACAACAACTGAAAACAACCCAGGTGTAGATTCTCATCATGGCCACATGGGGAAGGGGTGTCTTTGGGGATGAGCAATAGCACAAGGAGGGGACGCTGGATCGGCAAGAGGACGCTGGTGCGGGGGAAGACGGTGAAGTCGTCACGGCCGCAATCACAGGTCCAAGGAGTTGGAGAGCGAGGCCGAGCCTGTGGGGCCACGACACTGCCTGGCGTAGATGATGAGATGCTAGAACCTGCAGCACGCGAAGCACGGATCCATAGCAAAAAAACGGGGAGGGAATTGAGAGAGGGCTCGATTTGGGAGGGAGGTGTGTGCACGGGGAAGAAGTGTCTGCAACAAAAACGGCCATAGCAAAAGGCCGCTGACCCAGGTGAACGGAGGAGGGGAGGAATCCATGGACACGTCAGAGGCACGGATCTACGCAGCAACCTCCATGGCAATGGCGCGGACCTATCGAAGCAGAAGAAGGAAGAGCGGCGAGAAAAGGAGACGGAGGCATTTAAGGCACAGGTCGACGGATGCGGCGAGGCCAGCGCGAGCGCCGAGGTAGCCGCGCGGCGCGTGGAAACGCGCGTTTTGGCAACGACGGCTCCGAGGCATATGATGTATAGTCGCTGAGATTGGGCCAGTCTAGAATTGGGTCCATGAATCATGAGAGAGGGAATGGAGGCGTGCACACGCACGAGCTCCAGACACTGCGCGGAAAGTGGGCCTGAGGGCTTGCCTCTCCCAATCGCAAGCAGATGGGGCCGGTGGAGCAGAAGACGTGGAGGCTACGGATTGGAGGGACCGTAACTAAACAGTAACCCGATTACTGCGAGATCGCCGATTCTACGCGCTATATGAAGTTTCATATAAGCACTTTACGATGTAAAGCACTTATGTGAGGGTAGGCTATTACTGGATGCTTTTCCTCGAAACTTCAAGGATCATGAGCTTTGCGTGTTCTAAAAAACATATTGGTTCAGTAATTCACAACCCAGACAACTTCCATATGCTATTTCTCTGTAAAAGAGTCTTCCCTTTGGACTAGAAAACAATCAGTATGTGAAATCAAAAGTTCTGCTATGTACTTGTATCATTCCCCAAAATAACTGTATTTGCTACTTACTTACCATATAGCGTGCATAGAGGTTGGCATGCTGTTTACATGGAGGATGACATTATATTTATCTGATTTCTTTATTTCCTCGTCAGTAGGCATTTGCTTCACTTAAAAATTTCCCATGAGTTGTACTTCTATTATTTCTGCTGCCTCATGTTTTATGCTGAATCTCAATGCTTACTCAATATCCTGTGTTATGTTTTTGTAGGTTTGACAAGGAATTGAATAAAGAGGTTGCTATAAAAGTCATTGATCTGGAAGAAGCGTGAGTCCTTAACATGAATTTTACCATAACTTCTTGTTTTGAACACATTAGCTATTAGTTTTTTTTTTGTTTTGCACTGTCACTAATTTTCCCTTGCAAAATACTACTTAATTAACCGGAACACCTTCTCGTTCTACATTCTGTTTTTTTCTGAATTTCTTCTGGCAAGAATTTAACCAGGTTGTTAATTTCTTTTCAACCGATTCCATTGCAGTGAAGATGACATTGAAGACATCCAAAAGGTTGTGGTTTCATCTTGTGTTTTTATATTGTAAGCTAGGCTGTTGTAGATCAACTTACCTGGTTGATATGTCAAGTTCCTAAAAGGCTTTATTTCCTGTTGCAGGAGATATCTGTTTTGTCACAATGCCGGTGCCCATATATTACTGACTATTACGGCTCTTATCTTCACCAGACTAAACTGTGGATAGTAATGGAATACATGGCTGGTGGTTCTGTTGCTGACCTTGTATGTTTTGTATATTCTTTCTCAGTTGATCCGCATAATGTTTAATACAATGCAGATAACAGTGAAGTTAGTGCTCCATTTCATTGTTATTTGTTAAGCACCATTATAAACTACTTGTTGATAATTGATGTTGTTCCTCATTTCCATGTGCAGCTTCAAGCTGGCCCTCCTCTGGATGAAATGTCTATTTCATGCATTCTGAGGGACTTGTTGCATGCAGTTGAATATCTACATTCTGAAGGAAAAATTCACCGTGATATTAAAGGTTTTACTTCTCCCCCTTTCCCTATCTTATTCAGATATTTCTTGTGAATGCCCACAACTATTTGGAACAATTACTGACCCAATAGGAATTGAACTATCTAAACCTCATCAATCTTTCTTATGAGGATGTAAATTGGAATAGTTCTTCCAATAAACTTTGCTTACTTTAGGTGGTAATGGATAAATTTTCCATCTTGACTTGCCTTATCACGAACAGGATGTAATCCCTTGTTGCAAAATGTATTGCATATGTCTTAATGAATCTTTCCAGTTGGTCTCGGTAATCCCTTGATGGTTAGCTAATTGGATAAACTCAAGTCTTTCAATTGAGTAGTAACTGCAGAGACAAGTGGTGTATTGTACCTTCAATAACAGACTCATAATTGTTAAGTGGTTTATATAAGTGTCTGCCTATTCTCTCCTGCTTGACTGTCTAATAAGAGGAATCTAAAACTGACAGGAGGGTAAGAACCAATAGTGTAATAGCAGTATAACTATAGTACACACAGTCTTTCTTGTGGAACATGTTTCTATGAAAAATAGCTTGTTAGTGGTTGATTGGTATTACTCTTGCATTGCAAATACCATTCAGGAAACCTATATGCATTTGAACTACCCTAATCAACTAGCTGCTACCGTCCCACCCTGGGATGTGTAGGTCATATCTTGATACTTTCTATCAAGTTAGTTGATGATTACTTTATGACACAATACCATAAAATTTCTTGACCTTTTATTAATTGTTCCCTTTGCATTCCTTGGTTGTATAAAAAGTTTGGATCTTATTTGTTATTCAATTTGTACTTGGTTGGGCACTTGGGCTAATACTTAATATGCTGAAGGGTGTGTGAAGAATTGTTTTTGCTGTTGGTAGTAGCATGGGCCTGGATAGATTTGAAATCTTAGAGGTGCTGCTGGACGTAAAGAGAGAGCAAAACCCTCACCAAAGCACCCTATTCACAAATCTACATGTTTGGTACTTTGAGGATGGACAGTTGGTAATGCTCTTCCACTGATACAGTTATGTGGAGGATTTTACAAATACAGATAATTCTATTGTCGTGCAAGGAATAATTATCGGGATATGTTGTCATTATTGTCATTTTTTTCTTGTCTTGAAAGTTGTAATGCCAAGTATGATAAATATTGAAGCGAAAGCATTGTTTGATATTTTGCAGCGGCAAATATCCTTCTTACTGAAAGTGGAGATGTGAAGGTATAACTTTTATGACTGGAGGATTCTGCATGTAGGAATGCTTTCCATTGTTGTACATCTATTGTCAATGTCTAGTTCATAATACGTATTCTACTGTTACTATGTGTATTCCATAGGTTGCGGACTTTGGTGTTTCTGCACAGCTGACTAAAACAATGTCTAGGAGAAAGGTACAGCCTTAGCCATTCTTCTGTATGTCAGGTTGCTTAGCGTTTCTGGCTTTCTGAACATGCATTGGGAACCTATTAAGCCCTCAACTACACCTCTACTGGTAAATCCTTGGAGTAAATTAGTGTTATTTATTCTAGATAAACTGCTTAGCTGTCGTTTTCATACAACCACAACTAAACTGTCAGTCTTGCCTCTGTTAAAAACAAAACTTGATGGTTGTGTTTGCCATATATTTGTTGTGCTAGTAAACATTTATATGCAAGCCTTTTCAGCTCAAATGGAGAATGTTCTTGTCAAGCATTGTTTAAACATTGTGACTTCCATTGTAAAACTAAGAGTAACCTGGGCAACTGCATGTGTAGATTTGAAAAATACATTTTTATTCTGTATATAACTCTAATATCTATGGCTAAAAATGCATCTGTGTTATCTACACAGCTATTATAGATTTATAAAAACCTACATTGTTACAATTGGCCATGCAGTATTAGTATTACGGTGGTCCCTTGGCCCTTGAGATTTTCATATACGTAAATTAGATATACCTTCTTCATATAGTCAATGAACTTCTGGTACAATTATTAGTTTATCCTTGGATTGGCTGGCTGTATTTTAATTGCAGATTGCATCCATTGAGAAATTTAAAATTGGTGACAAATTGGTGTTTGGTAATGAGTCCAGCCTTCTATGAGGTACCCAGCCAAGTTGTGCAAAGTACTCTTTTCAGGAAATTAACCAGCCATTTGCTATGAACCAACCAACTAATGAGGGGTGGAGCTATGTGCTTTTATCTTGGTCAGGTGCTCCTATAACATTAGTAAATCCTATATAAATTTAGTGTTTGCAAGTATGTTAGTGGAGCTGACCCCAATAGCCCGGCTCCGCAAAAAAAAAAAAAACAAAAAAAAAACTCTTAATGTAACTTGGTGGATTGTACATGAGTCCCTTACATATTGTTTTCCTCTTCTAAGTACTGTTGAAATGTTACGCCCATCTACAAGGGGGTTGAATCATTGTTGATTTTTCTTAAAGTGCCTTATCACGGAGCAAAATTCCCAAATGTGGCTTGACTCTGAGAATAGTACTGCTGGTCTATGTAAACAGAGGCACACTAATGCTCCGAAACAGTAAACAGAATATTTTGGATTTATGATACAAAACAAAGAACTATTTTGTTTTGTATCATCCAAAGTATTATATTTACTGTTTCGATCATTAGTGTGACTCTGAGAATGCTGCCATGAGTCATGCTAGCATCTGGTGAGCGGTAGAGTGCCACACTAGGTAAGATGCGTTCATGTTTGGTCTGGGTAATGGGGAATCGGTTTAGCAGATTTGAAACCTTGATTATGCTTGGGCATCATGTTGAGTTGTTTTTTTACGTAGTAAGGATGCAGGGAAGGGAGGAAAGTAGTGGATGGTTCAAAGTTTTATATGTAAGCATGAACTTGTTTGTATCAGTTGATACTATATGTAAGGCCTTGTCTGTTATGTTTAATGTTTTAGCATTTTAATACTTAGTTTCAGGACAAGCATGCACTCATTTGTTTGAATTTTATGGTGAAATATTCTCTTTGAAAATTTACATTTATTAAAGAGTGAGCCGTTGTACTGCTGGTCTGCTACTAATGATTTCAAACTGTTCAGACATTTGTTGGAACTCCCTTTTGGATGGCACCTGAGGTTATTCAAAATTCTGATGGGTACAATGAGAAGGTACCTTTGCATTTGCTAAACAAATTTATTAGTATTGAGCTTTTATAAACAAGACTGTTCTGCAGGCAGATATCTGGTCTTTAGGTATCACTGCTATTGAAATGGCTAAAGGTGAACCCCCTTTGGCAGATATTCATCCCATGAGAGTTCTTTTCATGATACCTCGTGAAAACCCTCCGCAGGTAATTTGAATATTTGATTAATTTTGAGTAACTTACAAAAAGTACCAGTATGCATGTCTCTGCAAGAAGATAAATGATTTGTATTAATATGCAGCTTGATGAGCATTTCTCGAAACCAATGAAAGAGTTTGTGTCACTGTGTTTAAAGAAGAATCCAGCGGAGGTAAAATTAGTATTACTATTATTAATGTTGGAACTCAAGGCAGGAGCACTGCCGTTTCAATTAGAAATTACTCATTAAAGGAAACAGGACAAGCTGTACATCATTCAGTTAAGTAGAGGAAACTGGCAACCGGATATAAAGCTCACTTCGTGCAAACCTTCTAGCTAAATTAGATCTTGGATCACTGCCAAATGACCTAAACCATAACACCTGCCCAACTACCTAGCTTAATTAGGCCTGATTATGGCTTTTGCATACTGGTTTTAAAACATAATTTTTATATGTAGGTTGAATGGCATTGAAGTTTGCTGTTCTGCCTTACTTTTGCTTAATGCTCTCTTTCACTTTCTCGCAGAGGCCTAGTGCCAAGGAGCTTCTTAAGCATCGTTTCATAAAAAATGCCCGAAAGACTCCAAAGCTTTTGGAGCGAATAAGGTTTGGGTTATTCTTTCTTCTCAGTGAAAATTGAGTAAATGGATGCACTTGAATGCTCATCTCTGTGTGCTTTCTATTACTGTTATTGGTAGAGAGCGGCCAAAATTTGCTGGAAATAGCATGGATGCCACACAAAATGGGCAAACACATGATGAAGAAGAGGATTTTGGTACAGGCACTATCAAAGTCAATAGGACAAAAGATACAGTTCCGTCTTTGAGGTATATTAAGTCAACATTAAGCAAACTTTGGTTTCTCTTTAGATACCTGATTCTTTTTTCTACTCTAGTCAAGGAACAGTTAGGAAAGCCACAGTCAAGGATTTTCCTGATAGATCGGAGGGTACAGGAACGGTCCGAGTTGTTTCAAGGCCTCCTCAAATCGCCTCCACCAAGGATGGTAGATCTGATATGCCTCAAAGTCCAAAAGCACCAATACGTACAGCTGATCGAGAAATTCAGTGGAAGTCATCATGGACTGGATCTGAAGATTCTCTCTCTCAGAGCGAACGTGGGAGAATAGATGATGTAATATTTTGGCCTTTGGCATGCAACTTGGTTAAACGTGATGGATTTCACTAACTATAATTCTTTGCCAGATTGACCAGTCTGTAAGTGGGTCAGGAACTGTTGTGTTACGCTCCCCAAGAGCATCTCAGTTGTACTCAACAGCTAGCAACCACAGTGCCAAGGTAACTTACAAACATAATTTTTTACCTTTTTAAGATGAACATCCTTACTATGTAAGACGACAAGGATAGAAGTGAGCAGCAGCAGCTGACACACATTACTTGTTAGCCTCCCAGCAGATTCTCATCATATGAAGATATGTCTAATAGTGGGACAATTCGGACCCAAAATGAAGACCCAGAAACTCCACGAACTTTAAGGTCAAGGCTGGGGAACCAAGAAAAGGCATCAAATACTTCTGTTGAGGATAGTGCCATTAACCTTGCAGAGGTGATGCACATTAACATGTTTGTTGGCAATTTTTGGTTTGTAGGTATTAGTCAATGCATAGTTATAATGTACATGGTGGTAAATGCAGGCAAAGGCTGCTTTGCAGGCTGGGTTTAGAAAGGGAAATGCTCGAGAAAGACCTATTATCAACAAGCATGAAAAGGGATCACATGAGCATAGATCTTCTGGAGTAAATAGTCAAGAGGTTCAAAGGTATTTCAATCTTACCTTTACCTGTGCTTAGTTTCATTGATAGAAACATTCTGTCATTATTGAAGTTTTCTTTAACCAAAGTGTGTTCTTTATCCTAGTGAGGATGTAGACACGCAGAAAGGTCGCAAATTACGGCAATTACCTGATGGGCAGTCAGCCTCTCGTGCTTCTAGTTCTCTAGCTTCACCTGCAGTCTCATCATTGCTACTCCCTTCCCTGAAAGAGGTAAAGTAACATGGTATTTGGATTCTTTTTCTGTTTTTATTAAATCATACACAAATTTCATGTTTATTTTAATTTGATCCCTTCATATTTTCTCTCTCCAAGAAACTGTATTAATATTTTGAGATACCAATATACCATGGGAGTGCTTTAGTGTTCTTTCAGTCAATCTTTTGCTTTCTTTGCATCCCTTTGGCCATGTCTTCCAACTTTTGTACATTATTGTTTTCATGCTGTAGGCTACTGGTGACAAGTTTGACCAACCTGCTGTTCATGCTTTCCTTGATTCCTTGATGGATCTAGAACACGAAATACCTGGATCATGCGAAGTACTGGTTGGCAGATTGCTACACCGGCTAGGGAGGTGTGACCGTCACTATGCTCTCACGATCTTACGATAGATATTGACCTTGTGCAGTTATCTCACCTCATAATGGCTCACAATACCTTCCTCGCAGCTCAAAGGATTCCTCATTGCAAGGTCTTCAGGAGACGGCGATCTCAATTTTCACTAAGAAACCTGAACCTCCCTCTGAAAAAACAGTCGACAAGAAATTAGTTAATATGCCACCATTGGCTGCTCCTACCGTAAGCCCGCTGGCAAGGTTCCTTCTCACAAGGTTGGTGCACAGATACATATTTTTCAGCTTGCTTAGTAATACCCATGACAAGTAACAAGTTTCTGCCATCATTGCAGGTGGCAAAACCAAGTTTCGCAAGATCTTAATTCTGTTTGATCCCTGCGACGCAGAAAAGAGATTTCATGTTTGATTCGGTGTATAATTATTTTTTTTAGTGTACATAACGCAATCTTTAGAACTTTATTTCAGCCAGATGGTCCCAACCACCTGTTATTTCATTTGTTGTGTTCATGGTGAATAACATATTTCCTGCCCGTTTTCCATTGTAACTGCCACCAGCATACATGTATGACATCTCATGAACATTGTCGACGTATCCAAAATTTACCACTTGACAATACTTGAATCTTGGTGAATTGGTTCGCCAGAGTTCAGTTATATTATCTGGTGGCACAGTTGCCTGCACAGTTGCCTGTCATGTTTCCTTGTACTTCAAAGCTTTAAAGGACAAGCAAGAACATTCTATCTGTGCAAAACATGATCTGGGGAACGTGACGGCAACTGTGCAGGCAACTCTTGGTGAAGCTTGAGAGATATGGAGGTGAGGTCACCCTAATTTGTTGGCACTAATCATGTGGATCGCCGGCTGCTATTCATTATATACGGTCCTCCCTCTGTTGATTACCGAGCAAAAATCTCTTGTTGATTGTGGCAGATTGAGTGCATTCACGGAGCAGAGAATCCTTCAAGTTCCAACTTGGTGCGCATCGAAGTGTAATCGCCATGTGAAAGCTTGCATCTTGCTAACAAATTTGTTTTTCACATTCTTGACTAAATTTGGTTCTACGTAGATAGTAACTATCTGATAATAACTATCTCTATTGAATCTAAATATCTGTAGATAGTAGGTTGAATAATTGTTAGTTATACTTCTGGATAGCAACTCTCCCACTCTCTAGACTAAATCAGATAATGCGTTATTATGTAGCTAACTATTTTGAGATAGTGAATTTAAAAATTGCCCTGGGTTTATATCACATGAGAATAGCTCTAATTGCTCGAGGATCAATTAGCAGAAAAGTAGGGAAAGCCGCCTTGGCCAAAACCTCCTTGTCTGGAATCTCAAAACGACATTGTTTTTTAACCAAGTCGTCATGAAAACCTACTTACGCTTGCTCGGAAGGGGTCTCAATGTCTCATCCACACAAGTAGACGGTAGTGTGCCCCACCCTCGGTAGGTCATCTAAGGGCGTGACCAACGTGACACATTGGCATGCTGCCCCAGAGGCATCGCCAGAGCCGGTCGTCCATATCACAGTGATTGATAGCCTTGCAGGCACTGCGATATCCTCATTTGACAAAAGTTCAAGGCACTAGCAGCAGCGAGCGCTGTGAAGAAGAAGCACTCTGCTATGAGTTGAGACAATGAAAAAGTAGCGTGCATGTTAGCAGCGTCAGATAGAGAAATAGTAACTTATAGGACCACAAATTGTAGCTTGCGTGGAGTGGACAGTCACATTAGATTACTTAAGTCTACATGAACTAGTACTTTTAAACAAGGCTAATAAATTGAACTACCCACGTTGGACTTGGCCTAAGGCATCCTCTCTCTTCTCACGCCATGGAGACGAGAGAAGAACAACATATGAAAAGGTATGGTAGAATAAGATAAAAAATCATATTGCTAGAATAAGATAAAAAGTCATATTGGTATATGTGATTGGATGTCGATTAGATTAATATTGATAGATGTGATTGGATGCCTTCAATTGGGTGGGGTGAACTTACCTGAGGGGTCACAACTCTTTCAAAATCTGTCAAAAAAAATAATTTTAAACTAGTTTTGGGCTAACAAAATTGTAATGGCTAATTTTCACAGGTGTAGATCTTTTGGAGGCACGATTCTTTCATCTAAATTCTAAATTAGACATTTTAACAGTTCATTTGTCATTAAACACTTTAGCTGATTTTAGGAAATAGGGTATCATAGTACGGGGATATAGATAAATCAAAAACAACTCCTACGAGCCTCTATGACAACTGCAGAGCCAACACTTCTATTGACGTGAACGTTCTGTGCTAACGTGATATCAAAGGACACTTCTATTGACAGAGCGGCCGATGTGCTGTGAGACGCGCGGCTGGACGTCTTTGACACATCTACCTTCCTTGGGTTTCTTCTGCGTCCCAAATTCCAGCCGACCTGACCTCTCCGTGATCCGCCAGCAAATCTATGTCCCAGTCCCGTTAACCCCGGGCCCACTCACAGCTTCTCCCAGGAAATAGCCGTTGCGCGCAGGGCGCGTGCGGCGTGAGCCCACGGCCCACATCCACCCACCAGGGCAACTCCTCTATGAAGCCTGGCAGTGTTCAAACCTCCCGACCGTTGGAGATCCCCTACCCCTATGCCCACGGCCCAACCCCAACGTTCTTCTCCCAATCGGCTCCAGACGTTTCCTTCTTCTTCTTCTTCTTCTTCTTCTTCATTCATTCACTCCTCACCACTTCAGGAGGCCGCCGCATAATTAGAGAGAGAGAGAGAGAGGGAGGGAGGGAGGGAGAGAGAGCCCTAGCGTCTGAAACTCAAACCATCGGCGTAGGATCACACGTCCACCGATGGCGCTGGACACGGGGACGGCGACGGCGGCGGAGGGGATCGACGAGGCGTACGAGTTCTCCGCGCCCAGGTTCTTCGACTTCATCACCGAGGAAACGGAGGAGGCCGTACGCGCCGCCGAGAGCTGGTTCGAGGCCGCCCGCAGCCACGCCCCCTCGCGTACGTACCCGCGCGCCGGCGCCGCCTTCCTCGTCGATCGCCCTCCCTCCCTCCCTCCCAGTTCCGCCTCCGCTTCAGCCCTGATTTCCCTCGCCGTTTTTTTTCCTGATTTTTTTTCCTATTCCCGATTCCAGCGTTCAACCATAGGATCAAGGAATCGAGGGCGGAGGCCAAGGTCGCGGTTCTCTGCAATTTCGCGGAAGCCGAGGAACCGGCTCCAGAGGTAAATAAACGGAAAGGGATTGTTCTAGTTCCTAGTTCCGCCCTGATTTTGGCTGTTCCGCCCCGTTCGTCTCGTCTGGCGATTTTTTACATTTGTATGTAAATTGTGCAGCAGGAGGTGCCCGTGGAGGCGGTAGCTGGGAGCGTTACCGTTCATGGAGCAGATGCTACTGATGGGTAAGCACCGGACACGTTCCTTACTGAAATTCTCATCTGGGTTCATCATGATGTCAAGTTAGGCAAGTTTGTGTGACATATGTTTTGGTCAGTGCTCCATGTCCTGAGGCGATGTCGGAATCGCCACCAGCTGATGAGATGTCGGGGTCGCCTCCGGCTCAAGAAGAGAGAGATGAGTCCCAAACTCCCGAGTTCCTCTCGGCGACGGACCTGTCTGTAAAATGTGAGTTGCTATTTGCTAACTCTGTGTACTTTGATTACTTCGGGTGGAAAATTGTGGTATCCTAGTTCTGACTTCGACACTGCCATGACTTTAGCAGCAGATGGTGGTTCCGCCAGCACGCCTAAGATGAAGATGCGTCCTCCTGCCCCTCCTATCAATGTTGCCTTTGCCATTTCGACATGTGACAGTTCTTCAGTGAATACTGAGGCACGCACGCCGAAGACGCAGGCAAATATGTGCAAAGCAGGTAATATGGCTGCTTCGACGAATGCCAAGAGGAGCGTGAGCAAGTAAGATTCAAGCTCATCTGTGCATATTGAAAAATATTGAGATTGTTTCCGTTGTCTGAGTTGTGTTGGCTTTTCAGGGGTGATCGTAATTTGGGGACTGGAAAGGCAGCCAGTGCTGCTGCTGAAATTTCACTAGAAAACCAAGCGGTGAAGAGGCAGAAGCTGGATGATGGAAGAGCCAGACAGGTAAGGGAATGAGAATGGAGATAAACTAAGGGAATGAGAATGGAGATAAACTTGTAGATTCATGTCACTGTCGTGTTGTAATTTTTCTCTTTTGTTGTCTTGTGCTCAGATACTCAATGTCAAGACTAAGGTGCTGCCTCATAAGGGTAGAGCTGGTTTAGCTGGAAGCAATGAAGTGAGGAGTTCCCGTGAGGATATGTGCTCTGTGAAGGTAAAAATTCCTCTCCTGCTACTAAGTATTCTTGTTTAGTGGGAATTGTATAGAGATAAAATTGAAGATGAAGTGTTACTAATATGAAGCCTGTGGCGTTTTTAGGAAATAACTCCATATGTATCAGCCGCAGAATTGGTTAAGAAGTTTGAATCAGGGACCAGAAAGCTGAGCATCACGCACAGCAGATCTCGTTCTCATGTAAGTATTCATTTCCATATCTGTTGTATGTATATTAACTTGTCATTATTACATTGTTGCAACTCTATTTCACCCCTCACGTGCCTATGGGGATTACCAACATGCATATATTTATTACAACTGGAATACTGAATCAGGAAAACAGTCTTGAATCTTGATAAATAATTTAAGTGGATTGACATCCAAATTGCTTATGCGTTTTGCAGGAGGATGCTGCATTACAGACAAGGCCTAAGCTTATGTTAACTAGACCGAAGGAGCCTGAATTTCAGACTTCCCACAGAGTTCGAGCAGTCAAAGTGAAGAGCTCTGCAGAGCTAGAGGAGGAAATGTTGGCAAAGATCCCCAAGTTCAGGGCACGGCCATTCAACAAAAAGGTAAGAATTTGCTTGCATGAAAGAAGACCGTCTTACTTTAACTGCGTGCTAACTTAGTTTCTTTCTTTTTCCTTAAGATTGCTGAAGCCCCTTCGTTCCCTCCACTTCCAAGGAAAACTCCACAGGTCCCCGAATTTAATGTGCGTATTCTATCATACTGGAAAATTCATGAATGAAAGGCTCTTTTCATTGATTAATTCATCTGTACCTTTGCTCATCTATAGGAGTTCCATCTTAAAACAATGGAGAGAGCAACTAGATATGCGGACATCTGTTCAGAGGTTTCGTGTGCAGATACTATCCGGGTATGTTCCTAGTTGCCTAGCTGCTGCATCTTAGGATGCTAGTTACTGTATTATTAATTTTTTAGCTACAAAGTTCAATGTTTCAATCTTGCAGAGTCAAAATAAGCCAATGAAATCGACACAACCAAAGCCACCACAACTTCATACAGCAATGAGAGTTCGGCCACCAAGGTTTGCTTTTCCACACAAAATTGATGAACTGAAGTCATTTTAGCAGACATCAGTCCTTTTCTTTATGCTAAATTATAACATCGTCTTTCAACAGTGTGAAAAGTTCTCAGGAACTTGAACTGGAGGAGCTGGAGAAGGCCCCCAAGTTCAAGGCCAAGCCACTAAATAGAAAGGTACTAACACTTGTCATAGGTGAACATAAATTTGATTAGATTATGAGTTGGAACTTCAGTTTTGGGCTTCATGTCGTGCAGATTCTAGAGAGCAAGGGAGACATTGGTGTGTTTGCCCATCCAAAGTCTCAGGTCACAGCTCCCAAGGAGTTTCATTTCTCTACCGATGTTCGCTTGGGCCCTCCAGCAGTTGCTGACTTATTTGACAAGGTATTTATCGATAGCCATATGGCAGTATAACCACTATACTGTTTTTTGGTCAAAATCTTATTAAGCTCTTTCCTATTTTGCAGCTCTCTCTTTACTCTGAATGTTCTTCAAACAACAGGCAAGATGTGCCAAGATGCACTGTACCAAACCCTTTCAATCTACAAACAGAGGTTTGTGAGATGTGATTTTTGGGACAATTCCTTGTGCGCGCCATCATAAAAGATCGTATTTCCTTCTGTGCCATTGAAAAAGTTTATTGAGTCCTAGCATTTCTCATCATGTTTGTGCAACAGAATAATTATGCATTCCTCGTTGCAGGAAAGAGGTCATTTGAAAGAGAGGCAGCTAGAAGCACAGCTCGCACAAAAGAAGATGGAGGAGGAAAAGGCCAGGGTTCACAAAGCTAATCCTTATCCATACACCACAGACTATCCGATGGTATATGAAAATTTTACTTTGAACATTTTCAGGTAGCACCATTTTTTGATTCTTCCTGCCTAACACGATCCTTGTTCAGATGCCACCGAAGCCTGAACCGAAGCCCTGTACAAGAGCAGAAGGCTTTCAACTAGAGAGTTTGGTGAGACATGAACTAGAGCAGCAAAGGCTGATGGAAGAAAAGGAAAGAATGGAGAGGGAAGAGGCTCAGAGGAGAATCGTCAAAGCTCAACCTGTACTGAAAGAGTGAGTAACACATGCAGCATTTCCCTTAAGAATCCGTCCCTTTTTGTCGTGAGCGAGATATATAAAACAGCCTTTTGAATCTTGTCACAGGGATCCTATCCCACTTCCGGAGAAAGAGCGTAAACCGCTCACTGAAGTTCAACAGTTTGTGTTGCATGTTGACGAGAGGGCAGTGCATAGATCAGAATTTGATAGCATGGTCAGTAACACCCCCCCCCCCCCCCCCCCTGTGCCTTGGTACTGGCTAGGGCATGCAGTTTGTTTGGTTGACACATATACAAAAATGTTGTGTGTGTTTGGTTGACATCTATGGAAGATATATAAAAAATGTTCATTTATTTTGTGAGATGCAGATAAAAGAGAAAGAAAAGACTTACAAAAGGTTGAGAGAAGAGAATGAATTCGCGCAAAAGGTACAATTATCTTCCCTGCTCCTTAAATGTTCAAATAATTGCGTGTGCATTCTTCTTACCTGCTCCTGCTGATCCACCGACGTCTATGTCTGTGTTTGAAGATTGAGGAGGAGAAGGCACTGAAGCAGCTGAGGAGAACCATGGTGCCACATGCCAGGCCGCTCCCGAAGTTTGACAGACCATTCCGACCACAGAAGTGAGTACAGCAGCAAAACTTTCTCTTCCCAATGTCCAGCCTCTCGATCTCAAAGATTGTGGCCGATTTCTGTCCTCGCAGATCGACGAAGCAGGTGACGAGACCGAAGTCTCCGCAGCTTCAGGTGGATGAGCGAGGGGCGAGGAAGCACGCTCTCATCAGATGATCCCTCTCCTCCAGATCTCTCCGCACTTGCACACTGATAGATTGATTGATTGTGTTCCTCGTCATTTTCTTTACTTCGGGCGGGGGTCAAGATCATTCCCGATCTTGCCGTCGATCTGTTTGTCGGGTTACTATGATTCTTTTCAGTGCTGACCCGGGTAGTGCTAACAATAACAGCAATCTTTGTCAGTCCAACACAGCTGACACAGTCGGTGTGCAGATAGGATCGGCGATTGCCGCTGCTGTGTGTAGGTTGGTGTTGTGTGTGTCAGTTTGTGTTTGTGTATTATGATTATTATCTCGATGATGACACTTGTTAATCTACCTTGTGTTGATTCTTCGGAACTACTCCCTCTGTCTCTTTATATTAGTCGTCCGGGAAGCATATCTGTGAGATAAACACAGTTTTGTAGAGACAGATATTTAGAGAGAGTAAGACATTTGGGGAGAGAGAGTATATTCGTTTTCCGCCGGCGCCGAATAAAACTGAGTCGGGTTCCCCCGCACGTACGGGAACGCACGGGCCCAGCATATAAATAATAAATTGGTACTCTGTCACTCTGACCTGAACAAAGCGCCGCCAGCGCCGCCAATGTGGATTTGCATACGGATCTCTCTCCCTCACTGATGAATACGCACGCGTTCCTTCAAAATTCTAAATTTTCTATCACATCAAATCTTTATTGAATCTTTGAACGCATGCATGTAATATTAAATATAGATAAAAAATATAACTAATTATACAGTTCATCTGTAATGTGTGAGATAAATCTTTTGAATCTAGTTACTTCATAATTAAACAATAATTACTACGTACAAACGAAAATGTTACAATATTAAAATTACAAATTTTTTTGGATCTAAACAAAGCCCTAGCCGCAGGTAGCGTGCCGTGTGCACGCGTTTTTCTTTCTTTTCTTTCATTCAAAAGAACTTGACCAGGACGAGCAGGCCAGGTGGTATAGATACACAGTGTACAACGTACAGACAACAGAATGTTTCATGTCCCACTTCCTACCTTTTGAGTTCTGAATTTCGAAACAGACCATTCTTCGAGTTATGCAGGGGTTGACGCGTAGTTTAGAATTCGTATCTTCTTCACGGGCTTATGGCTTCCCCACACCCCACTGGGGATGCTCGCGAGTTTAAGTCTGAACAGATCATTCTTGACCGCAAAGCCGGCTACGAGTACTACAAGTACTGTATTTTTATCACCAGTTCTCTTGAGATGGACCGTCCATCTTTCCTTTTCGTCACGAATTGGCTTGCTTCCACAACTTTGGTTGCTCGAGTTGATTAGCACCACGTGTTGACATTTGACTTGCTATCCCAAAATCTGTTTTTCGCTTCAAAAAGCACTATGCTTTCGTGTAATATATATATCCCTTTTAATTGATCCAGTCATCAATCTTTTCCCCACCATCTTATCTACAACTAAAAGATTCCTAACGATATCGTCTACACCACCTCTTCGCTTCACCCCTGCGATCTCAGATCCCCCGAAAAAATTCAAACCCCGCGCTGTGGATTCAAACCCCACGCAGTGAAACCTGGCCAAAACAAAAATCCCGCCAGGCTATCCCAAATCACGGCACCTCGTCCTCATCCTGTTGTACCTTCCAAAATTCCCTCACCCTCTCGCCTCCTACATCACGGCAGGCACATTCTTCCTTTCCAAAAAATCTCACACCCATCGTACAGGCTGCCGCGGAATTGACGCCGCCGTCGGACGGGTCACCGCTGAACGGGCCTTTCGCGCGGCGGCCTCGCGCTGCAAGACACTCCTCCGCCTCCACCAGCTACCCTGCTGTCGCCGCCCGACGCGACGCCGAACGAGCCGCTCGCGCTGCTGCTTTCTCAACACGAACGCGCCGCTGCCGGACGGGCCGCTGCCGAACGGGCCGTTCGTGCCGTGGCCTCGATGCCGTCAGACACTCCACCGCCTTCACCAACGGCCGCGCTGACGCCGCCGAACCGCTGCTGCTTCGTCAACCTGAATGCGCCGCAGCCGGACGGCAGCCGATCTACGGCCACAGCCCAGGTCTACGCCGCCGCTGCCATCACCGTCGCCGCCTACTCCTTGACAAACACGACCTCGGACGACAAGCTACAGTGTGTGCCCTCCACGCCGCACCGGGCCGGCAACATGCATCCTCCGTAGGCATGGCTTCACCAGGCTGGCGAACATCGTCCTGACCTCGCTACCTTTCCTGCTGTTCAGAAGTTGTCTCACTGCCTCGCAACGGCATCCTGTATAGAATGGAATCCCTCCCTATTAAATTTTGCTTATCTATTGTTTATTGTTTACAACAACTGTTTTGCTTCATGTGAAATGCAAATAAGCAATCGTGAGTTGTTAATTAACTGTATAAATTTAATTCTTTGGGATAGAATTTGACAAGAAAATGGCAGGGACAGAACTGCAGTCTAAAAATTGGAAAAGAAAGATTAAATCATTGTATCTTTGAAATCACCTATACACTGCTTCACATAATCTGAAGACTATAGGTTTACTTGATGGATTCCTGACAACTTGCTTGATGAAATATCCTTTTGGTGATTGTTGCCCACTTTGGAACTGAGTTGATAGCTGCATGTGGTATGTCATTCTTGTTATCTATCTACTCTTTCTTTTTAATTCTAATAATGGAAATGCTATTCTTAATTTTGAATGAGAAGAAATAATCTATTTGGCATTTCTAAATGTTGACATTGTACTGCGCCACACACACTTTCAGTTGTGATTCTGTTGTGTATTTGTCAGTAGTTGTGATTCTGTCGTGTATTTGTCAGTTGCTTTATCAGGTTCACAGCGAGCAGATACTTGGACTTTCTCTGGATGGCAGCTACAAACATGTTGTTTCTATGATAATCTTGAGAAGTTTCCAAGAACAAATTCTAAAGTCCTGGTCCATGTTCTCAAATATGCATTGAGGTTTTCTTAGGTCATATTTGTGTTTGGTAGACTGGCAACACTGCAGCATTGCATTTTTTTGCCTGACCAACAAAATGCTACTGTCACCCACTCTGCCATATCTAGCAAGGTGCATCTAACAGTATCACTTCACCTTCCGCACCATAGGTACTCTCCTCAACCCTACTCATTCGGATTGTGCTAGGAAAAATGTCTATAAGAATTGCACGATAGTAGGACTTTTGGAAAGAACTCCAAAACAAATATATGCTTCTGCTAAAATATCTTAGTGATTGGCTAAGCACAGTAACACACACATTCCGAAGTTAATTTGCAACATTTTCAGCACATTAACAAGGTTTTAAGTTCAGAATTTTGTCTGTCTATAAATTTACACTTATGTTTTTCAGTAGAGATTTAAAGGGTATTAAAGGGACCCTGAGCTTTGAACTAGAAAATAATCTTCTTTTTTCAAGCCGTTACATGTTCTTGTGTCTCATCAAGTGTTTAGCCCTGTAGGATGGTTCGATTTCATTTGACTTAGAAACCATTAAAGAAAAGTCTTGGTGATACCTCTCAAATTTGCATGGCTGCATGATGCAAATAAAAAAGTGATGAAAATAAGAAGAGAAAGGCTAAATGAGCATGTTCCTAATGTAAACTGCTACATTTCAAGAAATAGTTTGCCCTAGCATGGGTTCCTACTGAATTTATTGGACCATTTTTATTTTTAATCAAACAATTGCTTTTTAGTAGATATAGTTATAGAGATTGATAGTAGCCTAGGTAAACGATCATAGGTTACAGTAGAGTTGGTGAGCTTGCGACACTGAGCTTTTCGTGACAGTGTTAATTTCACGAACTTTATTTTTTGGATTAAATGTCACTTTAACATTGATATTTAATTTTACAGTATTTGTTGTTTTATTGTGTGATCCATATGATTTTATTATAAAAGTTTTGTTATCCCGTAGCAACGCACGGACATACACCTAGTAATTCACATATATATAAGCCGCCCAATTCCATCTCATGTCATATCGTGAGTAGGAAAGACATCCACGACAAATATTAGGCTGGCAAAGCAGAATGTTTTTTTAACATATGCTAATTATAATTCAACTATTTCTCAAAACACACTTATCTAGATCTTCGTCTACTTGCACATATAAATGTGCACATGCTACCCTACAGAGTCGCTAGATTTTAAAATTAAAGAATTTGCCACCGACATTGTGCTTGACGAGCACATGGTCAAACAAGTACTATTACTTGTGCCAAGTCAAAGGCTTTAAACCAAAGCTTTGAAAATGTATGTCATTTGAACCGACAAAATTGCCAAGAGGCGGCAAGCTATTTCGAAACTTTTAAATTGGCCATGACGAGTAAAAACAAATATGATTTCCTTGAAATACATCCTAAAATATTCAAGAGCCAAATCACATGTACCAAAGAGAAATGAAGAGCTAGATGGCAAGCATCACACACATCGCGGGAGATTATACAATGCTTATTCCTATACCTTTTATGTAGCCATCCAAATAGCTACCTAAATAGTTTCCATGTGTGTTTACTCCCTCTGTCACAAAATCCGTGTCAGTCAATTTTTTTTTAACTTTGACTAACTTTATAGAAAAATATAACAACATCTATGACTTAAAATGAGCATTATGTGAAAATATATTTTATAATAAATTTAATGATACTTTGGTGCCATAAATTTTAATGTTCTTTTCTATAAATTTGGTTAAAATTTAAAAAATTTTATTTAGGACAACTCCAGGGACAGAGGAGTATGTCCTATGTTTTGCGGTTGCATTCCTGTAAAGTTTTTTTTTTTGTGAAATGCATTCCTGTAAAGTTTGTATGTTTCTCCTATTGCTGTATTTTTACTGTCACGTGTTTCATAACTCATATAAGTGATGTGCCCTGTAATCTATGAAAGTTGCATAATGTCAATATTATCATACGTACCACTATGTATTTACATTTATTTGTTATATGACTTGTGAGCGAGCTGTCTTTTTTCCTGGCGATAAGACAAAACCTAACATGGTTGACAACTCATAGTTGTATCTCAGCCGTCTGTTCTGCGATCTCCAAAGAGCCTTGAGTAAAAAAAAAAAAGTGTATCCATGCCATGTCATAACTCAGCTCAATTGTCACCGTGGCGACAAACGTAACTCTCTTGTTGAGGTAGCTACTTGAAACTCCCGATCCAGATGCCAAATCGGGCACTGCATACATACATGTAAACATGACTACATGAGTATGATGAGTTTCTGACTCCCTGAGAGGTGGGTGCTTCAGCTTCAGCTCCATCCTGATCTCGCTTGTCGCAGGCGATCTCTCCTGGGTGTGAAACACGGAAAGGGAAGGCTGAAAAAACACGGTGCTTCTTCTCCGTGTACTCTCTCTCTCCTGTCCCCACTTGACATTGACACATCCATGTCCCAATCTCCCCCAACCTCAGGTCAACCGACGCTATCCAGGATCCAGTCTCCGCTCTGCCCTCTCCTCTCGCTGCATACACACACCAGCAGGTGCAGGCCCCCCGGCCCCGCCACCACCATCCCACCCCCCTCAATTATAAACCTATAAAATATCATCATTGACCCGAGCTGATCCAAGAGTCGAGCAGTGATTTTGATTTTTGGTGGGAGAGATCAAGCAAGGGAGACTGAAATCCCAAGGACCAACCCATTGCTGGTTGCTTTGTTCCGGTTCTGGTCCCAGGGGGGCGAAGCTTTCAGCCAGGCGGCCTCAGAGGACCCAGCAATGGCTGGCAAGGAAATCCTCCACACCTTGAAGGACAAGGTAACCGGAAGAGGATGGAGACGTTTGCTCGTTTTGCCCTATGGTTTCCTTTTACTTGCTACTTATTGATTCTCTCGTTTTAGCTCTCCCTCTCTCTATAGAATAGACAGTTAGGTTTATCATCATTGTTCCATAGGTTTCCTTTGGGGTGCAGAGAGATTTGTGGGGCTGAGCGGACGGATTATTTGGATTGTACTGAATTTTGGAGCAGTGATGATGTTCCAGTTGGGGACTCGCTGGATTCGGACACATGAAAATATTGCTAACTGGGCGATGGGACAAACTTTTGGCGCGTGTTTAGGAATAGGGGTTTGTAGACATACCTTACATCGGTTTCACACTATCACTACCTGAATGGTTGGATTGATGATAAAAAACCATTTATTGGTAATATTTTGACGTAAAAGGAGCCATTTTTTTTTTTTGTGTGTGTGTGGGTTCAGCAACACCATTTAACTGAGCGAAATTTGCAGTCTGCATGATTTTCTTGGATCGATCCACCCCTTGTTAAGGGGAACTTTCCTTGTCCTGCTTATGCAATAGAGAAATGAAAGCATAGAAGAAACTAACTTCTTGCAGGAGACTAGGGGTGCAAAGGGGTAACCTTTAGGCGCACCTCCAAACCTCTTTAGTTCAAATATTTGTACTACTTTTCAAAAAATTTGGAGAAGTAGTATAAATACTTGGGGGGTGTTTAGATCCAAAATTATTTGGAAGTTTGACACTCTAGCACTTTCGTTTGTATGTGGTAATTATTGTCCAATCATGGAGTAACTAGACTCAAAAGATTCGTCTTGCAAATTACAGATGAAATGTGTAATTAGTTATATTTTTTATCTATATTTAATACTACATGCATGCGTTCAAAGATTCGATGGGACGGAGATGTGACAGAAAATTTGGAATTTTGAAGGGAAGTGAACAAGGCCTTGAACTAAAGAGGTTTAGAGGTGCACCTAAAGGTCACTCGTTTGCACCCCTATAGGAGAGCACAAGCTAATGAAAATTATTCGATAACTTCCTTAGGTTTATTTTTTACTTACTGGAATAAATTGAACATGTACCTTTGCTTGTTTGTAGGGATTTCTTTGTGTGCTACATTTGTTTGTCCACTATTTTATTTCGGAGGAAGACATGTGTATTGGTTTTGTAGCACTGTGATCCTGGTTATTTTCCAAACTATTGAAGAATTAAAGGAGTTTGTGAACTGGCTGATGGAGATTGTTAAGTTGACATGCTTGTGAGTGTGGCTGAGCTAACATTATTGCCATAGTATGTGAATCTGTTCTCTGTAATCCGGATGCTATATTATTGCTTTATCCTGCTTGCACTTTGCTTGAAACAAAGTCAATTCTATAGTTTACCAGTGGCAAACGTTTCTGGATCAGAATTGAAAAAACTGGAACCAGGGGTAAAAAATACATCAATTGCAATTATACCAATGGATAGCATGTTGCAACTCAACTCTACATTTTAGTCCGAAGTCCTTACTGATCCTGTAATTGTTTCACACATAAATCGTTCCTTTCCTACTGAGCCAAATTACTTGTTTTGTGATCAGCTAACGAAGCAAAATTTCCTAAAATCTTTGAGAACCTTGGGCAGCTGTCCACTACACCTTGGACTCTGGAGCAACATTTTATAAGAAGTGTTCACGCATTTTAGGAGCTTTACAATGTGATCTGTGGCTCAGCTTTGAAAATTTCATGCACAGAAGAATGTGGTATCATGAAAAAACACATATTGGAAAGAAGTCCATTTTTGGTACATTATATTGTTGACCTCTTTGATGGACAACCAGATACTTTTTTCTTGGTTAACTGTGCTGTGTATTTGTGTGTTTTGGGCATGTTGTTTATGTGCTTCGCTGTGTTAAGACAATATGTTTGATATGGGAGTGTATGTTTTTCCAACAGGTGAAAGATGCATTTAGTTCATCAGGACCAGAAACAGGGAAAGGCAAGACAAAGTTATCAGGCAAGCGTGTCAAGCATGGCTACCATCTGGTGAAGGGAAAATCTAATCATCCAATGGAGGACTATCTAGTAGCAGAGTACCGGCAAGATGGTGAACATGATTTGGGTTTGTTTGCGATATTCGATGGTCACCTGGGCCACACTGTTCCAGACTTTCTGCGCTCCCATCTTTTCAATAACATCTTGAGTGAGGTAATGTTCCACTTTAATTACTGTTTTCTAATCTTTACAGACTAATATAATTGCCAGCTACATTTTGGCTTTTTCTATATACTCAAATGATGTAAGAGTGTATATGGCAGCTTCATACTTATGACCTATGAAAAGGCAATGATTATTATGACTTGATGTACCGCAAATACTGAATTTTGGCTATAAAAGGTGAAATGAGCTTTTTGTTTAGTTAAAATGTGCATATAACCTCCAATTTTATGCAACAGTCACATTAAGAGCATGAAAGAGAATGACTTCACATATAAATCTTGTCTAAGGTAGTACACTGTAGTTTAAGACAACTGTGCTGATTATTTTATTGTCTCCTGCCTCCTCAGCCAAAATTCTTGAGTGATCCAGAAACTGCTATCCGAAATGCATACCAACTTACGGATCGGAAAATATTAGAAAACGCAGCAGAGTTGGGAAGAGGTGGCTCCACAGCTGTTACTGCCATCTTAATAGGCAGTGACAAGTCCGTGAAACTAGTAGTTGCAAATGTTGGGGATTCACGGGCAGTTATTAGCAAGAATGGTGTGGCGGAGCAGCTTTCAGTTGACCATGAACCAAACATGGAGCGACAAACAATTGAGCAAAAGGGTGGCTTTGTATCAAACCTACCAGGTAAATGAACATCTCTCGCCATTGTTTCGCAATGAACTGTATGTTTGGAACAACTTTTTCATCATGCCTTGAGGTTCCAAATCTGATGTTTTCAGATCATCTCAAAACTTGTTCCTACCTGCTTGTTATTGTCACTTGTGCCAACCGCTAATAAAAGCTTGTTTCATATTACAGTCATGTGTGTATTATCTTGATATATTGAAATTTAATCTTAAACTTATTTCACTTGCAGGTGATGTGCCACGCGTTGACGGGCAGCTGGCAGTTGCAAGGGCATTTGGAGACCGGAGTTTGAAGAAACACCTCAGTTCTGATCCATATGTGGTTGAGGAAACTATCGATGAAAATACTGAATTTTTAATTCTAGCAAGTGATGGCTTATGGAAGGTAATGAATCTCTTACATACCATGTCTGAAGGATTTACAGTGTTTCCCGATTCACAGCATGGTCTAGTCTATACCTAAGCTTAACTCTTCATTCAATGTTGTATGCATGAATGCCCATGACTTTGCAAGCTTGCGTGCAATTTAACTGGGTCTTCTGTTATCAACACTAGACTCTAGATCAAGCCATGAAGTTTTTTGTTTACCATTTTCAATGCTGATTATATTGTGAGAATGGCACATGTGCAGGTGATGTCCAACCAGGAGGCGGTTGACGAGATCAAGGATTGCAAGGACGCACAGTCAGCTGCCAAGCACCTGACGGAGCAGGCCGTGAACCGGAAGAGCAAGGACGACATTTCAGTTATCGTTGTCAAGTTTTTGTGCTAGCACATCGTCAGGTTAAATGGCCTCCCAATTGTATGCCGTGTTAAATGATCTTAAGTCTTGTGCTTGCTGCTGTCGGACATTGTATTGAACCTTCTTTTGGTTTTGGGGACAAAACCCCACAAAGGGGGTTAAGGCTTGTAACATATTGTTGTTTGTTTATTAAGGTTCCAAATAAAGCATGGTACCACCGTAGTAATTTCAGTTTGTGTTTTTATATCCTGATGCAGATGAGTTCATACTACTTATAATTTTATTTATGGACTCCGGTAAAATACTTTTTTTCAAGGGATGGGGTTGGGGTGTATAATAACCCATTTTTTGAGTATGCCCGGGAACAACTCCTAGGTCAATTAAGGATCAAATGTAGGAACCTCATGGGTAAGGATAAGGTAATGGAATTGATAGAGAAATTCATAGACCTAGGTAGGATAGGCAAATTGATAAAGGGAATAGATATGATGATAGAGATCATACTGAGAAAGAGGATAATTCCGTACGGGTACAACTCTTATTTGAACGAAGTGCAAAAAATGCGATCTTTTTTGTCTAATAGAACAAACACTAATACCTTAATTGAGTCGGTAAAGATCAAATCAGTTTATCAAAGTGCTTCTCTGATTGCTCAAGACATCTCTTTTCAACTGAGGAACAATCCAATCTCATTTCGTTCCATTTTTAGTAAAATAGTTAAGGATATTCCATTAATAATGCCAAAAGGGGTGGAGGGGATACGTATTTGTTGTTCTGGTCGATTAGGGGGTGCGGAAATAGCTAGAACTGAATGCGGAAAGTATGGAAAAACATCTTGTAATGTATTTAACCAGAAAATCGATTATGCTCCTGCGGAAGTATCTACTCGTAACGGAATTTCAGGTGTCAAAGTGCGGATCTCATATAGTCAAAATAAGAAGGGACGTGCTATATCCGAAACGTACGAAATATAGTAAATATAGTAAATGCAGATGTAGTAGGGGTCGCGAACCAGATGGTACACAACTTGGTTTTGGAAGATATGGCACCAAAAGTAGTAGAGCTGGTCGTCTTTCATATCGAGCCATTGAAGCAGCGCGTCGGGCTACAATCGGACAATTCCATCGTGCTATGAGCGGACAATTCCGAAGAAATTGTAAGATATGGGTAAGAGTTCTCGCAGATCTTCCTATTACGGGGAAACCCGCAGAAGTTCGAATGGGAAGAGGAAAAGGAAATCCTACGGGTTGGATTGCTCGTGTGTCCACGGGACAAATCCCATTTGAAATGGATGGTGTGAGTTTGTCAAATGCTCGACAAGCCGCTAGATTAGCGGCGCATAAACCATGTTCGTCAACCAAGTTTGTTCAGTGGTCGTAACGTAATTGGTTAGTGGGGAAAAACCGGGCCGGGACTCCAAAGAATTTTACGAAGTGTTTGTTCCGGAAGTGGAAAGACAAAGAGGGATAGGGAGCTCGCCTCCTTCTTTTTTGTAATCGCCGAAATGGAAATTGTACGACGACCCTTCCAGGCATACGACCCTGAGACGTGACGGTGTCACTTTTCCGGCCCGGTAAAGTGACAGTTATATAAATAAGAATAAGAAAGAGAAGCGTGATGGTCTTTAGAGAATAAAAAAGCAATCAACCATCCCCAAACAAAGTGCTGCTGGAGGGAAATGCTAAAGTCCCATTCCGAATTCCATTAAGGTTGTATTCCTACTAAGAAACTCAAGGCTATACTCGACTTCCCATCCCAGCTCGTAAGTAATCCTATTTCTGTATTAGCCTTTGAACAACATGGGCCATGAAAGGACCGGAGAAGGAATGCAGTAGGATGATTCTATCTTTCCTATGTATGGGGCACACGATTCTCTTTCCATACACTAGTAAAAATAAATAATAGGGCGAGGGTACCTAAATATCCATCTAGAGCGAGTAGCGATTCTTTTACTTACTACTTTTTGAAAGATTACACCTTCGACTATCTCTAACTAAGCACGCATGTCCCACTATCTATATGTGAGAACAGGCTGTAAGCACGCATGCCCCTCCTATCTATGAAAGATTTCTTGAAAAGAGGTAGGGACTGGTCTCGCTGCTAAGGGAGAAGGAGACCTCTGTCGGAGCAAGCTAAAGAACCCACTTTAGATCGTCGATTTCAGGTAAGGCACTCGATCAAGCCTATACATCCGGGAATTTCGCTCCAAACCAAAGACGACTTGCTTTGCTGCATTTCTTGGGCCGGGGCTTTACTTTTTTTTTTTTGGCGAAAGAAAGGCCATATGATCTACTTTCTGGTGCCGGTCCCTTCACAAAGATAGCCCCTTCTTGCTCTTATTCTTATTCGGTGGAATACAATAGTTCTGAAGCTCCTTTCTTTCAAGTGAAAGTTGCCTATCTTTCTTGGTTCTGAATCCAATCCAGTTGAAAACAAACAATTTGCCTGATGGAAAAGTCAGATGAAAGGCAAGGAGTGTAAACCACGTACGAGCGAGCGCAGAAAGCGAAATGTTTTGCAGCGAGTCAAGCGTAATACGATCAAAAGGAAATGGGGTCAATGCTAAAACTCAAACAGTTCCCCAGAGGGGGCCCCGGGTTGAAAGAGCGAGCTACATTCTTTTATAGAAGACAGAAAAAAGAGGACTGATGCTTTCTTACTTCATCTTAATATAGGGATGCTTTATGTAGCTTCCAATAAATAGGAAACAAGATGACCCATGGGGCACTCAGTGATGTATCTAAACCGTCTATCCAGTACTGGCTTTTCACACTCGGGAATAGAAACTGTCGGCACTTGAAGATGAACGAAGCGAAATTACCCCCCAAAAAAGCCCTTAGACCCACCTTGGTGGGGACTGACTGCTCTCCCCTACGAAAGTAGCATCGCGATGCAGAGATCAACAACACATATTCGCATACCATGCTTATCTATTGATGTCGCAGATCAGCGGCAACTCCCATACTAAGTATGATGTCGCATATCGGTTGTCTAACTAGAAGGGTGGAACCTTTTATTTGGAACTAGTCTTAAAGTGGATGTCGCAGCCTTGAGTTCTTTTTATTGAATTCGCGAGATTGAAAATTAGGATTGAATGAATAACCTGGAGATATATTCCTTTTCTAAAATAGTTCTTTAAGGGGCCTCTCTCTATCCTTGGCTTATTCAATAGAGCTTTCCTTCTTTTCATTATTCGATACTGCTGTGAGATACTACGAGAGCTCGTAGGCAATATGAGATAGAGCTGACTAAGAGAAAGAAGTAAGCGGATCTTGCAGCTGTTTTCATTCCTGGTCTTGAACCTATTAAGTAGAAGATCAAGCGCTGATCTGATGGATCAAATGCTTTCACTACTCGATCAAGGGCTTCCCAAAAGGCCTATTTACTAACTTCTCTTCGTTCCGCATGAGAAAAAGTTATAAAGACGGATTTTTAAATCGTTTTTTAGTCATGTTAGCACCACGCTTCGCTTTCCGATATCTGGTATTATGGCTTTACGCAGGCTGACCTCTACACTTTTTGCAAACAGCTACCACCTTGAGGCAGCCCTCCGGGCTGGGTTGTCTACCCAGAGAAAATACAAACAACCACTGCTTAACACCTATTTCAAAGATAAACTGCATCCCTCATAAAGCGCGTGCCCGGACTGCACGCTTACTGTATTCTCACGAGGAACTGTAACAACACACTGCCCTGAACAACCATTCAATACAGAACTTAACATCACAACAAACCCTTCCGACAAAGCTCTCCTTGATAAACCACAGCTTCTTCATGTCACTAGCCATACGCAGATTACTTGAAACAGACTCCCTTCTCTTACAAGACACCTTACCCTATCTCCTCAAACATGTACTTGCCCATGTTCCTACGGTTCAGAAACCTGTGTTTACTACTACTCGGTTGCCGCCGTATACTTGCTCCCCCACCGCTACTGGATGAGACTTGTCATACCAATAGTGCTTTTTCCACAAGACAGACTCGACTCACCCACTTTTTCCATCTACTGGCACTCCAACTACCTCACCTACCACCCTTTGCAGCAAGAAACCTTATCTTATACAAATTTACCACTTGTAAGTGTGATTTTATCGATTTACTTCACTAATCTTCATTCCCTTCCCCGAATCGAATTCCCTTTTCTTTACGGAACTCCGTGGGTTCCTGCTTTCTTTAAGCCGAGCTAGCTCCCTAGCTTCTGGTTGGGACTACCCTAGCTTTCTAGTCCGCTAATCCAAAGGAAACCCTAAATTAGGAGATTGGCAGGTGTTGAAAAGATTGCCAACCTAAATCAAGTGAAAGAAGAGTGGGAACGCGGGCTTCTTTCACAGTGCGTACATTTAGTGGTGCACACCTTCAACACAGGGTTAGCATTCTATACTATCTATTTATTCTTCTTCTCAGGTTGTGCACTTGGTATGAAAAAGGCTAGTCCGCTTCCAGTCATTCATCTCTTGCTCCTTTGGTGACAGGAGCATGCGTCGAATTATTAACGTCTGCCCTTCAGTGTCACCATCAATCTAAACTTCATCATCCTTGTCACTCGGTGTCTCACTTCCGGGATCGGCCCCCAGATCTGTGTAAGGTAAGTATTATGCCATCAGTTGCTTACTTGGTCTACCCTATTATCAGGTTGTTTAATTAGAACCGCCCTATACCTAAAGCTACTGATTAAGAGTGAGTGCTAGCTAACTGCTTTGTTTTAGCGACTTTCAAATAGAAGAATTCAAAGGGACCTTTTGTCTCGGCTTTTATGGCTCGTAACAATAAAGGTTACTCGCTGGGTAGGGGATATAAGAAAAGCAAAAAGGAAAGGTCGATAAAATGATTCAATCTGACTTTATCGGTATTCTGGATAGGTGAATCGGACCAACACCTATCTTACACCAACAAGGATTCGCTTTGTTTGCGCAGTTCGGTTAGCAGGCAGGCCGCCTTCCTAATCTGCGGGCTCACCGGTCAAAAGAGTCCTCTATCCGGACTCCCCCTAGACCTCTGTCTGGCCTAGGGAACTTCTCTAAGCTCGAGAGCTCCTGTCTCCTCACTTAAAGCGTAACCGGCTCACCTCCCCCCATCCCCCTTTCCATTTAATCACTGACAAAACCCACCTTGAAATTGACTTGACTTAACGAAACGACTTCGACTTTCGAACAATCAATCGTAGCAGCTCCTGCACCGATGGAATTTTCCATCATGCCCTTCCGACTAGTCAAAGTATTAATTGAATAGAATCCACAGCGGCTTCAAACCAACACAGATTTTCGGAAAGATAAAGATCTAGAATCATATTCCCTAAAAAGGAAGGATCCCGAAACAAATTCTCATCGTTGACCACGAGATGTTCCAGTATCTCATAGGTCGACCAACCATCAGGCACTCCAATTTGTCTTTCGTCCAAGAGAATATCTATATAGTTCACTATTGTAGAATGGAGGGATGCTAAAATAGTTTCGTCATTACTGACACTTTCAATTGAATTGGAGGGAGAAGGGTGGGTTGATGAAACTGGGGACAGTTCCTCACCCTCAATGGAGATTTGCCAGAAATGGGAAGAAGAACCCTGAGTATCGGACGATTGATAACTATAATTGCTAATAGTCGTCGTGGATTGGCTGCCAACGGCAAACGGATTAACGAAATCAGACTGGTCACTGATCAAACTCCCACTATCGGTGGACGAGTCATAATAAAGATTGGGTACATTAGGGAATGGTATCATTTGCGTAACTTATCTTTTTCAGCTCTGCTCCCGAAAAGAGAAAGGGAGACTTTTTTTTAGGTAAAACAGTACTCATCATGGAATTAATCAATAACATTGCTAAAGCTCACGGAGGCGTATCCGTATTTGGCGGAGTAGGGGAACGAACTCGTGAAGGAAATGATCTTTATATGGAAATGAAGGAATCTGGAGTAATTAATGATAAAAATATTGAGGAATAAAAGGTAGCTCTAGTCTATGGCCAAATGAATGAACCGCCGGGAGCTCGTATGAGAGTTGGTTTAACTGCCCGCGGAATATTTCCGAGATGTTAATAAGCAAGACGTGCTTTTATTCATCGATAATATCCTTCGTTTTGTTCAAGCAGGACCGGAAGTATCCGCCTTATTAGGGAGAATGCCCTCCGTAGTGGGTTATCAACCTACCCTTAGTACAGAAATGGGTTCTTTGCAAGAAAGAATTACTTCTACCAAAAAGGGATCTATAACTTCAATCCAAGCAGTTTATGTACCTGCAGACGATTTGACCGACCCTGCTCCTGCCACAACATTTGCACATTTGGACGCTACTACCGTACTTTCCAGAGGATTAGCTTCCAAGGGTATTTATCCCGCAGTAGATCCTTTAGATTCAACCTCAACTATGTTACAACCTCGGATCGTTGGCAACGAACATTATGAAACTGCGCAAAGAGTTAAGGAAACTTTACAACGTTACAAAGAACTTCAGGACATTATCGCAATTCTTGGATTGGATGAATTATCGGAGGAGGATCGTTTAACTGTAGCAAGAGCACGAAAAATCGAGCGGTTCTTATCACAACCGTTCTTTGTGGCAGAAGTTTTTACCGGTTCTCCAGGAAAGTATGTTGGTCTTGCAGAAACAATTAGGGGATTTCAACTAATCCTTTCTGGAGAATTAGACAGCCTACCCGAACAGGCTTTTTATTTAGTGGGGAACATCGATGAAGCTAGCACGAAAGCTATAAACTTAGAAGAGGAGAGCAAATTGAAGAAATGAAATTTCATCTTTATGTACTGACTCCTAAACGAATTATTTGGGATTGTGAAGTGAAAGAAATCATTTTATCTACTAATAGTGGCCAAATTGGTGTATTACCAAACCACGCCCCCATTATCACAGCTGTAGATATGGGTCCTTTGAGAATACGCCTCCTCAACGACCAATGGTTAACGGTGGTTCTGTGGAGTTGTTTTGCGAGAATAGTTAATAATGAGATCATTATTTTAGGAAATGATGCAGAACTGGGTAGTGACATTGATCCAGAAGAAGCTCAACAGGCACTTGAAATAGCCGAAGCTAACTTGAGTAAAGCTGAGGGTACGAAAGAATTGGTTGAAGCGAAGCTAGCTCTCAGACGAGCTAGGATACGAGTCGAGGCTGTCAATTGGATTCCCCCATCCAATTGAAGACAAAGGTTTCGTTGATACAAAGAAAAAGGAAAGAAGGGATCTCGTTCCTAGAGACCCAGAGATGAATGAAACTGATATTCACTGTTATATGTAACAAGCAAGTTTATATATATATGTAGCTTTTTCAGACCTGACTGACATGTAGGTAGCTTGTTTGTATCTATTTTAAACAGGCGGGGTTCAAATGTGGCATTTCTATAAAATGAGTCAACGTCATGCTTATCCTAAACAACCAAGCTCCCCCTTGCCCCTACTTAAAATCAGGCTCTTCTTGACTCCTTTGCGGATTGGACGAAGGCTTTGCGAAATTGTTCTTGTCTTTCCTTGAGCTCACGACTGATAGATGTATAAGCCTAGTCATTGCCAGACTTTCTCTTTCTCCATCTAAAGATGCCTCATCTTGGTACGAACTTTTTGTCTTCTTAAGTCTGAATGCTGATAGGTGGTTCTGCCTAATTCTCTCTTTTTCTATCTTTGATGGACCAAGCTAGTCTTATAGAATCTTATGCCGACCCCTTTCTTTACCGGTCATCAAGGCTTTGACCCTGGCGCTCGATCTCGGGCCTGTGCTTCAGTGAATGGTATGGATTTCTAACTAATAATGGTGGTGATGTACCATTCGGAAAGGACTCCCAGACTTGCTCCGCAGTACGAGCCCCATACAGAGCCGCGCCCTTGTGATATGATAAGAAGAAAAGGGGCCAGGCCACCCTCTTTTCTTTTCCGCACCAAGCCTTCTTGTAAAATCGGGTGTATAGCTCAGTTGGTAGAGCATTGGGCTTTTAACCTAATGGTCGCAGGTTCAAGTCCTGCTATACCCAAAAAAACCACTCTTGTATTCGTAAGGATGCATTTCTTAGGGACAAAGACCCATGCATACATTTAGGTCAGAATTCTCTATACCATAACTCCTCTTTTCCCTACTGAGATAGATTTAAGGAGTACCCTGGCCGATGAAGGAGTCTACTTTCTTGCTTACCTACCCGAGTCGGCAACTTCCTTTGATGAGTCCCTCCTTTTTGGCCTATCGAGTTCCGCTAAGACCTCTTTGACTTATTACGCCTTAACCTACCTGGTACTAGGACTCATTGTGGAAATCCCATAGGCCTATCCTCCTTGGGCTTATCCCCTAACTACTTCCACGGAGCCATATTCAAGGTGGTTGACCGGTTGGAATCCTCCGTTTTGGAATACTTTACCTCATCCGTCCTGTGACCTATCCTCAGCCTCAGTCGTAGCCTGATCCACTCTCTTTTTCCCAGCAAGTGAATGCGAGTCCAGTTCACCCTCGGCCTCGAAAACCTGTGAAGTACGAGGAAAGAGTAGGGATCGAGTGTGAGTTCCGATCCTCTCTTCCCAGGCAAGAATGAAATTGGACGGTCTCAGCCCAGAAAGTGAAAAGAACAAGATCTAGAACCTACATGCTGATGCTCACGATTTCGATAGTCATACCGGTGATTTGGAGGAGATCTCCCGAAAAGTCTTTAGTGCTCATTTCGGCTGAACGAGGCTGTGAAAGAATCTCTGTCAGGTGGTGCAGATGAATAGAATAAGCCCTGCTTTTTCTCTTTTTAGCCTTATCCGCTCTTGAATGGCATTTCATCTCGCATGTAGAAAACAACGATCATTGTGTATAGCTATCATCCCTCTCAATAATAACTTAAACAAAGAAAGTACGTAATGGCCTCAGGCCTGCTCTATTACATCGACCACCTTCGAGTTCTCTATATGCGAAGAGCCTGGAATGGTGATAGAACTATCGGAAACTACCCAACGACGAGCGAGCCTGAGATCGCCTACCAGTCATTCCATTGCTTGCAAAAGTGAGCCTGGATCTTAGGAGGAAGGATTGAAGAGCTCTAGAGAAGGTCTGGAAAGGATGGTCGGCCACTAGAAAGCAACAATTCAGCCGGAAGTTTGGACACATTGGCTCTCGTCTTAAAGTTCCCATTGACGACCAAAGGATTAATTCCTCATGGAGGAAAGCCTCACTACCGATGCTTTACTTTCGGCTCCATTGATCTTACTCCAACCTAAAGAATACACTGTCTTGCTCAATGTGCAAGGGAGAAGATTGATCACTTAAAAAGAAAACGACTAAGGATTCTCCTATGAGAAAACACACACTCCTAGGATGACTTCTTTTCTTTCTTCTGAAGTCAGTGTGCTTCTTTACCAGGCATAACATGATAATTCCAGCTACTAAAGATATACGAAGAAATAAGGACGAAATAGATGAAAAGAAGTCACATAAAAAGAATCCTATAGGAGATAAAGAAAAGTGTTCAAGGCTAGGTCTAGTTTTGAATAAATTGAAGGACAGAGTCCACTCTATTTTATTTGGAAATGGTTAATAAATTGAAGGACAGAGTCATTTGGCAATGGTGCCCTTCTGCTTGTACTGTGTAAGAGTTCGGCTTGTACTGTGTAAGAGAGTGACTGATACCCCAAAGGGTATCAGGAACGTTGGAAGAGATTTGGATTTTGATATTCAGTGCATTGTAGTTCTTCTTATCTTATCTTATTGGGGTGGGGGACAATAGGTGCCAGCAATCCCCTATATCCTCTTGTACGGGATGAATGACTGGTGCTGGCCGTGAACTCAATCGATACTGAAATTCACTTAAATGAAAAAACCACCATCAAACCATGTGTGAAATATAATACAATTATGTTATTAACAAACAAATCTGTTTTTGCGCAGAAGCTCAATAATAATGGAACTTCTTTATTAAAGGGATTTAATAAGCTTAAGATTATTCAATCAAATAATAAGAGCTTTCAGCAGAAGAAGAAGTTTTATGAGGACTTGTCTATTGATAAAATGAAAGAAAATATGAGAAAATATGAGCCTGATAAGTACATGACAAAGGATAATACAAATTTCTACTATACAACTGGAGGTAAATATTACCATCCAGGACTCAAACATATGATTGATCCCTCAAATGAGTTGGAAGCTATTTTTCATTATAAAGACTCTTATATGCGAGAGTTCTTTTGTATACGTAATATAACACCTCTTAATTATTCGGAATTAAAACGAAATAGCCTATTGTTGGATGCGTATAAGCGTGGTAAAGAAAGTTTGGAGTCTTCCCTCTCATATAAATTGAGTCAATTTCAGAAAATAAACCACACAATCTCACATAAAGTTACCCAATGTGTAGTCCATGTAGTTACAAGTCAATCACTTTCTGGAGTCAGATACGTTTATGGCAACCTCCTTACTCTAGTGAAATTAGGTTGTTTTACTACAGTATGGTACAACCATACGGAGTGTGCACCAGATTTCTTATCCAGTGGTATGTTGCCAGATCAATTTGTAGATTTTTTCAAAGATGTATCTGATGTCCCTGGTTCAGAAGACTTATTACTCTTGGATACTAAGGATGATACAACACAATCTATCGTAGAATCGGGTAAACTTTTGAAGGATACTATGCAGATAGTGGGGGAGGAATTGGCTGAAGGATTGCCTGATGAAGATATTCCCATTGAAGATAGTAATTGGATAAGTGTTGGAGTTACCGTTACCTATTTTATGAATTGATTCTGACTCTTGTATACTGACTAAGGCAAACCTTCAAGAAGATATTCTTTCTTTCAGAACTTGTATACGTCGGAGGTCACTGCTAATATGTCAGCGATACACTGGAATAGGTCCAGGTAAATGATTAGTCTGGAGCGAGGTAAAGGGTAAATCCCTGTACGAGAGGAGCTAGGAAAACAGAATACAGGTAGGTATACTATATTCCTGGAATTAGGCAAAACAAGCCGGTGGGGTAAATAATAAGTCGTTCTCATGACAGCATGAGCTAGTCTTTTCTTTTCGAGGAGGGGACACAGGTTAGTGACTTATTTATGCGAAATCCTCAACTGAATATAGGCGAAAAAAAACGAATATGCATTTTCTAACAAACAAAGCAGTGTTCGATTATTTACCGGATAAAAGATTGTCTCATAGTCTAATAGGTATTTCTGGATATACTAAATCAATGTTAAATTCGAGGAGTATCTTTGCGATTGGTAATTCGAGTCGGCAATTTTCAACAGGTGAAAACACACCGTTATCGTTCTCATGTAATGATGGAAATAAGCTAATGCTTTTATCAGCAATTGACTCTATCTATAACGATGAATGGAGAAAAAGAGGGGTGCTTGCAAAATAGCCATATTGTGAAAAGTATTCTCATCAAAGGGAAAAGGAGTATCTCCCGGATTGACATCACTATGTCTGATATATCTTTAGTTTCCTGCAGTGGTGTGTATTTATTTAAACTTAGGTTATTCGTCTTTCCATCAATTGCTTTCGTCTTCTGTCATCTGCACCGGGGTTATGCTCCGCTTTTGTTTCTAGCACTTCACTTTTGATACGGCAAATACATAGTTCTAACGAGACTCCTTCCCAGCGAGTACATGTGCCTATCGCTTTTCGTGGAACCGACCCAGCTACTTTTCTATAGTAACCCCGTTACTGCTGGTAAGTCCCCAAGAGGTTAGCGTTCAACCTGATGCTCTATAGGGAGGGGAGTCCGTTAGGCTGCACTGTGGCTTTCACATGGATCCAGTGTTTATAGGGAGGGGCTCTCTTCGCTCTTGCTAACGCCCTTTTGATCTCGGTCTTGTGTACCAAACGGGTAAAGTAAGACGGCTGACATTAAGCGGTAAGCGGGGTGCCCCTATTTGGTGCTGTAAAGCGGCGAATTTCTTTTCCTCTCTAACTCCTCTCTTTCCATCCAGCCTTAGTGGCCCCTCTCTGATAAGGTTTTAAATCAAAACGAAAATCAAATGCAAAATCTGGTCTGATGGCTCTTCTCCACTAACCACAAGGATATCGGTACTCTATATTTCATCTTCGGTGCCATTGCAGGAGTGATGGGCACATGCTTCTCCGTACTGATTCGTATGGAATTAGCCCGACCCGGCGATCAAATTCTTGGTGGGAATCATCAACTTTATAATGTTTTAATAACGGCTCACGCTTTTTTAATGATCTTTTTTATGGTTATGCCGGCGATGATAGGTGGATTTGGGAATTGGTTTGTTCCGATTCTGATAGGTGCACCTGACATGGCATTTCCACGATTAAATAATATATCATTCTGGTTGTTGCCACCAAGTCTGCTCCTATTAAGCTCAGCCTTAGTAGAAGTGGGCAGCGGCACTGGGTGGACGGTCTATCCGCCCTTAAGTGGTATTACCAGCCATTCCGGAGGAGTAGTTGATTTAGCAATTTTTAGTCTTCATCTATCAGGTGTTTCATCAATTTTAGGTTCTATCAATTTTATAACTACTATCTTCAACATGCGTGGACCTGGAATGACTATGCATAGATTACCACTTTTTGTGTGGTCCGTTTTAGTGATAGCATTCCTACTTTTATTATCACTTCCGGTACTGGCAGGGGCAATTACAATGTTATTAACCGATCGAAACTTTAATACAACCTTTGCAGGGATTCTTTTGTCCCAATCTCATCTGTATTTAGACGCTTTAACGGAGTGCGCTAACTCAGCTGTCACTTTGTTGGCGTGTCTCTTATGTGAGATTTTTGCATTTTTTCGTGCATTTTGGAGCAGCGGTGTGAAAGGAATAGCCTGGAATCTGGGGATCAACGTGCTCCTTGTGGCGCGTGCGCCGGATGGGAGTGAGAGCGACATCCCTTCATTTCCCCAAAATGAAGCTGCGGAAGACCTTCCGGACCCAAATCTCATTCCGCCACAAGATCATAGGATCATTTTAAGTGATGTCTGCCGTTGGATGGGAGAGGATTTTGCGGCCGAAGGGATAAATCCGCCTACCAATAGGTCTATCCCGGAGGTAGTAGACATGATCATCGGGGGCCTCCCACTCCCGACCATGCAAGAGGAGTGGCTCGATTACGCCCGAGACAGAAGAGGTAGCCTCTTCTTTTACAACGCCGTTCAGGTGAATCAAGAGATTGACCTGGCAGAACGAGAACCTGAGGTCGAGGCGTCCCCTCCAGTCAAAGGCGGAACAGAGGTTGGGCCTTCTAAGAAAAGTGGAAGAGAGGACCACTCTTCCGAGGATGAGGATTCAGGTGTGGGGGGTGACCCCTTAGTACCTGGGGAATCTCCTGATCCTGGGGGATTCACTTCTTCTTTTTTTGACGACTTCGACTTCTGATAGTTGAGATTCTATCAGAAGGAAGAAGGAAGGGGTTATCCCATGATTAACTCAGTGATTTTGCAGACGGAGGAGAGGAAATGAAAGCAGAAGAAGTTATCGAAACTCGGAACCACATGTTCAATCTTTTTTTAGCGGTTTCCTCAGAGATCTTTCTCATTAACGCAACCTTCATTTTGCTCATTCATGGAGTTGTATTTAGTACCTCTAAGAAAGATGATTATCCACCGTTAGTTAGTAATGTGGGTTGGCTTGGATTACTTAGTGTTGCGCGCCTAGGAGGGCAGCGCGCTTGGGATGCGGAGGAGCTATTATCGCCCAGCTCCCTAACCTAATGCGGCCGGACCGCAGGGAACCTTAGCATGGGGGGACGTCCTAATCCTTTTGCCGCCGCAAGGCTGGCTAATCGTACGCAGCAGGAGCAAGGGAACTCCCCTGGTTCAGGAAGGCACATGAGTCCGAACGCTATTATGAATGTGCGACCGACACTACACTACGTAGGTACCTGTGCATGCAGGTGAGGCGTCGGTCGGTCCTAAAAACGGCAGCAGCTAGCGAGGAGTTAACGACCGGACGTGCTGCAACCTAGGGATCACCAGGCAGCTCTTTTGCTCTATAGGGATATCGGGGGGGGGGGCATAGCACAATTCTTCTTGGAGGAGGGTTGGTTTGCCCAGGTGACTGATCCTGCCATAATATACTCCCGCCAATTCTATTGCACGACAACCGAAGTCGAACATACATACGACGATCTTCATGCGTGAAGGGACGGGAGGAAAGAAAGGGCGGTAGATGATAATGCGAAAGGGCGCCGCGTCTGGGCGGGCGGGCTTGATAGTAAAGCCAAAGAAAGACGCCCCAAGACAAGGTACAACTGTTGGGAAGGGGACATGATCAATAGAACCCGGCTGGATCCGGGCTAGGATAGTGGCGCCCATTCCTAACCAGTTCAGAAAAGGTTCGCTCATGCTGGAGGTACTAACCACTTAGTGATCGGTCCGCTAGTTCACGCAAATCCGAAGAAGTTATCACGGATGAGCCACATGCAGGGAAACTTGCACGTGTGGTTCTAGCCGGGCTTGCCTTCGGTATCTAATAACCTTGCTTCTGCTCGCCGCTGGCGCACCTCTCCTAACTATTGCCCATTTATTCTGGAATCATTTTTTAGGAGGGACAATTTTACATATTTCTGCCAAATCCTTCTATTATTAAGTACGGCTGGTACCATTTCGATGTGTTTCGATTCTTTCGAAAATGAGAGGTTTGATGCTTTTGAATTCATTGTATTAATTCCACTTCCTACTCGCAATATGCTCTTAATGATCCCGACTCATGATTTAATTGCCATGTATTTAGCTATTGAGCTTCAAAGTTTATGTTTTTATGTGATCGCAGCATCAAAAAGAAAGTCTGAATTTTCCACGGAAGCCGGCTCAAAATATTTGATCTTAGGTGCATTTCCCTCTGGAATATTATTGTTCGGGTGCGACCGGACTACTACCGATCAATTTTTGGAAACTTCTTTATAGACTTGTAGAGACCCTCTATGTAGTTGTAATTCTTGGGCAATCGATCTACTTTCCCCATAGCCCTAAGGCTGTGTCTCGATCTCCTACGTGCGAAAGATAAGATACGGGAGACGGGGTCCTATGGTATGGGTCTTCGACCCTTGGTCTAATTCCACGACGGAGAGTCGGCGTGGCGTAAAGTGAAGATTGGGGGGAATAGAGCGAAATCCCCGTCTGGGGTATTCCGAAGGTGTAACCTAGGCAACGAAAAAGGGGCCCGATACTTCAACTAAAGGAGCGACCTGTTGGTTCACCAAACCCCGACCCAGTGTCACACGTTCTCCAGATCCGAAGGGATCCAGTGCCCAACTACCGACTCCTCCCGGAATTGCGTTATCGGAGCCGAGCCAGGAATAGCCGTTAGTGGACACCTACCACTTTTCACCGGTTAGAGAGGCCCTCTTTAATACATTAAGAAAATATGTTCACAGGGGCCAGAAAGACTCGGTCATAGGAACTTAAACCACCTACGCGCTGGTAAACGAAAACCACCTCGACCGGATCTACCGAACGAAGAAGGCCGCCCCGTCGAAAGAATTAACACGCCAAAAGGGCCACCAGCTTTCCCCAAAAAAAGGGGAGATCCGCTGCTTACTGCTCACGGAAACATCCGACCTTATCGTCAAGTCGTCTGCCTATCTTTCTGATCTCATTCGTTTTCTAGTATGCCCTATAACCAAGAACTACATATGGTCTGAGACTTGATTCTTCCTTAACCTGAAAAAGAGGAAGACTAGTTATGTAGGCAGTTACCGTGAAATAAATGTATCTTTCTCGGTTGCTCGACCAAAGCCGGTCATCAAAGAATCGATTATATGCCATGCCTTCCCTTTCCATAAGACCGATGGCCTCTAACCCTTTTGACCGCATTGATGACTCTGTTGACAAGTCGTCGATCGTTGGCCTCAGCCGTTGCCCAGACTGTGTTGGCTCTTAATACATTTTTGATAGATAAGCCTCGCGTCCGGAAACGGAAGGTGTTAACGTTTACGGCAGGTCAGTCAGCCCTTAGGTTACTATGGGCCCTGGCCACTTTTCACATTATCTCACCACAAAGTGGTGTGGTTAGCAGCAGATAGGGTGTATCCGAAGAAGGCATTTTGGAACTATGTTGGGTGATGATGTAGTCATTGCAGATGGCAAGGTTGCCTCTGAGTATCGCTCAATCTTGGATGACTTGGGAGGGTTCCGGTCACCCCTACCCTCCCTCATTCACATCAGAAATGGCAAAGATTCCATTTTGGAAAGTAAATCGTCGTCTTTTTTCGTATAGAAAGAAAAGGAACCACTTTATTCTCTTTTCTTAGGTATATTATATAGCAGAATTCATGTTGTCCCTTTCTTCTAATGGCCCAGGATCTCGACCTTTCATGTCGAAGACACGGGTTCGATCCCCGTAAGGGACAGGTACTTATTCCCGGCCGGCGGTATCATTGCTGAGTGACTAAAATACGGGATTTTCTCCCATAATTTTTTACTGAGCCAAACGGACGGAGTTAAGACTTCGACTAGCTAGCTTTGAACAATAGACTCTAGCCCCACCAGGTAATCTGGGGCTTTAAAGGGCGACCCGCTTAACTTTACTGAAATGAGGTAGCTAGAGCAAATCCATGAAATGGGTGTGTGGAATTAAGATGTGCGCGCACTTCTTCTCAAAAGAACTGCTAGGCAAACGGACCATCCAGGTCAAAAGAACTACTAGGCAGGCCATCCAGGTAGGCGGGTAATTCTCTCCGTATGGCTGGAAATGCATGCTCTCACTTCGAGTTTCAATTTCATCTTATCGCAAACGCATTACTATGCTATATCTAGGAAAAGCGGCAATACAAAGCCAAGATCTTACTTACTAATAAGTTAATTAAGGCTAATCCGTCCGCACAACTGGTAAAGCTTTCCCTGTCTCTTCGGGAATACAAGACAAATCAAAGAAAAAGTAAATGCAAGACAACCAGAAAGGAATTCCTATGTATGAGTTAGTTCGATTCAATACTCGGACTGGTATATATAAGTGCTCATCACTACTCGACTCAATCTACTATAGGTAGGTAGAGAGTAATTCTCCGAAAGAACTACTAGTCAAATATGTAGGTAGGGCTTGGGCAAGTAAGTAAAGTAGGCATGAGTTATCTTTTCCTACGGCCTACTGAGTCAATCTATTCGGACAAGTAAATAAGTCTGGGCATTCCTTGACTTTAGGTAATTCGATAAGTAACTACGTTCATTCAATGCTAGGGCTCTCCACTTTTTGTGAAATTCAAAAGGGGAAAAATGCTCTCTATCTATTCCAATATAGACTTGTTTGTGGACCTACCTTCTTTTAGTTAGCAAGTTCGTAAGGCAATACAAATCCAAAAAGCTAGGAATTGAACCAACCCACTTGAAATTCTCGTAAAGAGAGAGTGAGTGTTGTTTTCTAAAACTGGATATTTTATAGCCATTTTCAGTGCATCTAGATCAGAAGCCTGCGTGCGGGCTCTTTCTTAATTTCATGTCCGTCCCTCACTCGGGCTACTCAAAACTCTGATTCAGGAAAGAAATGCTAAACAAAGAAATGAGCAGTCCCCATAATTTCAAGTAATGAACTGCCATATCCAATCCGTAATTAACTGGACCAGCAAATGCGCCTGCCTGCTCTGTTAGTTAGGTAAGTAGCAAATGCGTCGCCTGTTAGGTAAGTAAGATTTCGCCAACAATGCTAAATCCTGGTACGAGTTCTTATCTTTACTCGGTGAGGTCAATCCCTACACTTATTACCCATATAGAAAGAAACTTAGCGTAGCGATTCCGTATCTAGTTTGTGTCTTATTATTCAACTATTTGGTGTGGTGGAGAAGAAAAACGAAACCGCGCGATTGGATCCACATCTGAGCGTCTTTTTTTTCGGTATGCCTCTCCACGAGCAAGGAGCGCCGCGAGGAGAGCGAGAGAACGAAGTGAGAGCCTTTGGTAATGAAAGAATTCGTTTACTTACCTACAATGGTACTTCCGTGGAGATACGATCCTACAACGACTCCTTCCTTGGAAAGCAATTCAAACTCGGTACTCCAAAGCAATGAAACCAAAGGGAAGAATATCGGAGTTGAGATAGCCTTTCCAGAGTTGACCTATTCGATTGAACTAAGGACTATGGACAGTTTCCTTCTTGTGTTTGTTGTTTCATTCTATCTCTTTACTAGTAGTGGTTGCCAATACTGTGTTTAGCTGTTATGGTGACCTGAATGCCATAATGCCTTTCAAGTTGAAACATGTGTCCCCGTTCACTATTTGTGCTAGTTTCTAACTTTTTCCAGGTCAAATTCTACATGCAGTGTAAGTGTATTTGGGGTTTCACCTACCTCTCTGCAATGTTCATATGATCGAAGAGGAAACAGTGTGCCCATAATATTGCTAATGATGCAGAGGAAGTTATATGAGCGTGAAGGACTTAAGGTATACCCAACCAAGCTAACAAAGTTCGAATTAGAATGTCAGTATTCAACCCTGTCACTTATATATGTCCACTTTTGTCTTAGATTGAAGGGATCTTTAGGACACAGTCTTTGATGCATATCTTTGACCACTCATTTCTTCTGAATTACTATTTTTCAAGTCATTCTAATTATATGATTTTGTAAGTATTTTTCTAATACAATTTTACACATATAACTTATGTTTTCAACTAAATCATTTTAAAAATATGGATGTCATAGGATTTAAGGTTTGGCTAAACCATGTTTTTAATACTCCTTTTTTGTGATTACATTACAGTCCAGTTTCTAAGATCCAAAACATAAATAAATCCGATCGTAGCAACTTTTTTATATGCCACCCGCAGTCACAGCTCGCGCATGGTTTGTCACCCCACCCGTGAACCGTAGTCCGTAGGTACAGCCTCATCATATCCCAAGCGATCCCCTGTAACACTGCTAGTGAGACGATCATTCTCCTCGATCAATCCTAAACCTTCAAACACATAGCCTAAGCCTAGCAACAATTCAAGTAGCAATTGCCATGATAGTGTATTAGGGTTTATAGGTGGAGAGGTTCAGATAATAGGTAGCCCACTGAGTAGACGGACTGACTCTAGGCTGTAGCTCCATTCGTTAAGTTTTTTTCTAGGGTGAAAATGCTTACTCAAGTTCAGTGTTCGAAGTGCATGCATGAACTGTATGGGTGTGATTGGTTGCTCCGAGGATGGGGAGCCGGTATGGAGGGTTGATCTAGGTTTATGGGAGTCTAGTTGAAATCGTGCACCTACGTGTGTTTGGTTGTCTTTGTTGTTGGTCTAGTATGAGAGGAGGTTGTGTTTGGTTGCATGCATGAATGAAAACTTTGAGTGTCTGACACATGGCCCTGCATCATGCCATCCCGGCTCACATGAGAAGCCCAAGTTCTACGTATGATGTGAGCCTGAACGAGGGGCATCAAATGCATGGTCGGGTGCATCGATTTCGTTCGGCGCGGTGAACCAATCAGAGTGACAGACTGACAGTACATGATATTATACCGGATGGCCATTTGGATGGTTCCACCAGGGCTATCAATCACGCCCTATATGATGCAATGTTCTGGGTGTATAATATGGACCTGACTAGGCCGAAACTCTAGCGTGACCGGCTTTTTCCACGGCCCGGCCCGTCAAAATCCACAAGGACCACGCAGACGCACGCGTCCACGCACCCGCGCCACCGCGCCGCGCGGCTTCACGGTTCGGCCTTCGGCGGCGCTCTGGCAAGTGGCACGGCACGTCGTAATAAAACCCTAGAAAAACACTAGCCCTTGCTCGTTGCTCCCCGCCCCCTCCCCTTTCCACCGCGCCGGCGAGCCGAAGTGACGCGGAGCAAAGGATGCCGCGGACCACCGTGGTGGAGAGCCCCGGCTGCCCGCCGCTCCGCGCCATCACCACCGACAT
>CM039141.1:17284962-17443670 GCA_022036555.1 Microstegium vimineum | reverse complement strand
GAAGCAGGTGACGAGACCGAAGTCTCCGCAGCTTCAGGTGGATGAGCGAGGGGCGAGGAAGCACGCTCTCATCAGATGATCTCCATCCCTCCCCTCCAGATCTCTCCGCCCGCACACCGATAGTTTGATTGATTTGATTGTGTTCCTTGTCATTTTCTTTACTTCGGGCGGGGGTCAAGATCATTCCCGATCTTGCCGTCGATCGGTTTGTCGAGTTACTATGATTCTTTCAATGCTGACCCGTGTTTTGTGTAGAGCAGGCCAGGCCCCTAATAATCTTTGTCAGTCCAACACAGCTGGCTGGCACACGGTGTGTGTGCCCAGATAGGATCGGCGATTGCCGCTACTGTGTTGTGTGTGTGTCGGTTTGTGTTTGTGTGTTATGATTATTATCTCGATGATGACACTTGTTAATCTGATGATACCTTCATATACCTTGTGTTGATTCTTCGGAACTATTCGTTTTTCCGCCGGCGCCGAATAGAACTGACTCGGGTTCCCCCGCACGTACGGGAACGCACGGGCCCAGCATAAATTGGTACTCTATCACTCTGACCTGAACAAAGCGCCGCCAATGTGGATTTGCATTCGGGGAAGGCGGGGACGCACGGCTTCTGCTTCTCTCTCCCTCACTGAATACGCACGCATCCAGAAATCCCATCTAGCCTGTCCAATTGTCCGCTGGTAGCGTGCCGTGCGCACGCGTTTTTCTTTCTTTTTTTTTTCTCGAAAACATGCTTAGCACTAGATCGAACTTTCTATTGACTCGTGGGATCCGGGCGGTCCCGGGGGGGGGGGGGGGGGGGGGGGCACAGACCAAGAACTACGAGATCACCCTTTCATTCTGGGGTGACGGAGGGATCGTACCATTCGAGCCTTTTTTTCATGCTTTTTCCGGCGGTCTGGAGAAAGCAGTGTACTGTTTTAAGGGAAAGTTAGAGTTCAAAACACAGCGCGAAGTAACCTTAGGCGAGCTGTCTGGGTCACTAAGCGCAAACACACGTTACAAAAGGCGCCGGCTTGAACAGCGGAGCAAGCAGGTTACTGACTAAGTAAGAAACTAGATTTTGCGACAAGGAAGAAGAGGGTCCCCGCTCAGGTTGCAGCCCCGAAGAGCGACGCGAACTTGTCGAAGCCCGCCGTCAACCACACAGACAACAGAATGTTTCATGTCCCACTTCGTATCGTTCGAGTTCTGAATTTGGAAACATACCGATTTTTTACGCAAGGGTCGAGTTACGCAGGGGTTGACGCGTAGTTTAGAATTCGTATCTTCTTCACGGGCTTACGGCTTCCCCACTCCAGATCATTCTTGACAGCAAAGCCGGCTACGAGTACTACTAGTACTGTATTATTATCACCAGTTTATTTGAGATGGACCGTGTATCTTTCCTTTTCGTCACGAATTGGCTTCTTAAATGTTGCTTCTGCAACTTTTGGTTGTGATTAGCACCACGTGTTGAGATTTGACTTGCTATCCCAAAAGGTGTTTCCCCCTAAAAAAGCACTATGCTTTCGTGTAATATATATATCTCACCATCTAATTCACACACATATAATCCGTCCGATTTCCTTCAGATGTCAATATGTCATATCGTGAGTTGTGTTGGGACATGAGTTGCGAAGGTCCCCTGTGGGCCCAAGAATCGGACAAGGTAATAGTCCCCCTCTGCCAAAAAGCGTGCCTCTCAACGAAGCAAAAATGACCCCAGTATACACGCGGACGAGGGCCACGACGAAGGCCAGCAACCTCATAACGGCGGCGCGCGATCAGACCGAGAAAGGTAACCCCGAACACATTTTTATGTTTGCGCAGATACCACGACGAAGGGTCCAGGTCTTCGCTCGGTGGAGATGCTCGGAACAGCGGTCCCAGGACAGCGGCTGGAACTTCCGATTTGTCGGCTAAGCCAGAGACGAAGGCATGGCGGGAGACGCCAGGGCGAAGGTCTCTGGACAAGCGCCCCGTTTGCCAAGCCGGAAACAGGCGTCCATGGCAAGGCGTTTGGGCCGAGCAAGCTAGGCCTCCGTTGGCTCCCTTCAAGGCCCAACAGACTTCAACTGATTCCGTTTGCCTAGAAGACCCTCGTAGTTGTTAAAAAGGCTCCCGGAATATTCGGGAGCAGGTAGAAGAACATTTGTGTAATCGTGATTGTAACGTGAACAGTGTACTATAAAAAGGGGTCACCACCCAACGTAATAAGAGAGACAAGATCCCTGATTTCTAGGGTCTCCCGTTTACATTGTCGTTCATCGCTGCCACCCAAGGTGGGCCCTTCAGCACCGTGAAGGCCCACCTCCTACAGGCGACGCTCATCCCATCCTGAGGGGGACCTTCGGCCCTTTACGTTCATGCGGCTCTCATTTACGCACGGGAAGCCTTCGACATACGAGAAGGTCTTCCATCCATTGTTCAGGGAACTGCTGGCCTACCTTTCGCACTTAGCACTCACCTCCCCAATCGAGGGACCTTCGACACACGCGAAGGTGCCCCCATGAAAAACCCAAAGGTGAACCGAGCGAGCCCACGGGTATCCGCGGAGGTCAGGCCTTCGCTCGGCCTTCGGGTTCTGTTCGGAGAAAGGTTTTTTCCAACAGTGGCGCCCACCATGGTTGGCCGAAGTCAAGCCCACATGACATCCAAGAGAGCAATGATAACGGACCATCATGAAGAAGATGCAACCTCCCATGAAGGAGAACAAAGGGCACGCCACAATGTACGAAGCATCTACGCCACAGTAGATGGAGCGCCAAGAGCCGCAGGAGCAAGGCGCGACCGACCTTCGCAACAAACATCCCTGCCGCAGGATAGACAATCACCATCCCCAGCACGGGGCGAGCAAACACCATCTCCAACGCGAGATGCCCAACCGAACGAAAACAACGAAGATGAACCACCGCCCCCAGAGCAAACACAAGAACAAGTCCTACAAAACCTGCAGCAAGAACTGCAAAGAGCGCGGGAGGAAAGAGATCTGAAAGGATCAAGATGCCCAAGATGGAGGGTGAATTGGGCTCTTTTAAATTTCTAAGCAATAAATAAAACCTAACAAGAGCCAATTAACCCCCTAGTGCTTTCCCAAGTGTGTCCTAGCTAAACAAGCAAAGCATGGCAAAGAAAGCGATAAAGCCCTATGCAATTTTAGTCAAGCAACAAGAATGTAATGCGGAAAGTAAAGCTTGAAAGTAATTGCGATAAGTAAAGAGATGAAGAATGGAGAAATGACACGACGATGTTTTGCCGAGATATCGAGGAGTCGACACTCCCCCCTAGTCCTCGTTGGAGCACCCGCGCAAGGGTATCGCTCCCCCTTAGTCCGCGCAAGGACTAAGTGCTCTCTATGGGCCGATTCTTCGCCACTCCGGCTCGGTGAATCGCCCACAACCGATCACAACGAAGCTTGGGTCATCCACAATGAACTTCACCGGATGATCACCAAGCGAACCTCCGCGAAGCCGTCTAGGTGATGTCGATCACCAAGAGTAACAAGCACTAACTCTCACTTGACCAAGGCTAGTTTAGTGATTGAATGGATTCACACTTGCTAACTCTAAGCAACTAGTGAGAATCAACACATGGAATTGCAATTCACACTCTCACTAGGGCTCTTGCACAACTTGCTCTCTCACAAGTGTTTCTCAGCAATTGGAATGGGCAAGAGAGCTTCCATGGGGCTGATGGAGAAGTATAAATACCCCCAAGCAAGCCCCTAGCAGTTAGAGGCCAAAACTGACCTCTCTGCCTCACTCTAGACGCTAGCAATAGTGAGGGAACCGGACCATGTCACATGCGTCTGGACCCCGTCACTTTCCTGTTTTCAACACTGGAACACAGGGTGTCCGGACACTCTTATTAGTCCGGACTCAAGCAACCAGACCGCGTCCATATCAGAAAAACCTTTCTGTAACTCTAGTCCGGACACAACCAATGGTCCGGACCCTGCACACCGGACAGCGTCCAGATCATTCTGCCCTTACTGGACTTCTCTGGGTAGGGTCCGGACGCAACCAATGGTCCGGACCCTGCACTGTTCACCGCGTCCGGACGCTCTGGTAAAGCAGAGCAAACCCTAGGGATCCGGACGCATATTCAATGGTCCGGACCCTGGGTTCAACTAGCGTCCAGATCATTTTTCTTCACCTGATCAGCACACTTCCAACATGGAAGTGGCTCTATTTGGTTCAAGGACTTTTTCTAAAGCTTCCTAGTGCTAGTTTGACAAGTGTGCATCACACCTAAACACATAGCCTCTCCTAGGTCAAGCTACTAGATAGAACCCCTCTTAATAGTACGGCCAAAGGAAAAATAAAGGTGCTAAACTACTCTAAGTGTCTCTCAACTCCAATGACACTTAGACCTAGTCTAATCTTCAACCTTGTCGCCAATCCTTTGAAACCTGAAACGATTCCAATAACGGGGCACATATACCATGATTGTCCAATCAACCACCCATTACCATGACCTAACTTTCTTATTGCCTCTGCAAAACACACGTTAGTCATAGTAATCTTGCATTGTCGTTAATCACCGAAACTCTAGGGGCCTAGATGCTTTCAAGATCGCCTAGCCGCAAAGCAACATGCAAGTCAAAGAGCAATACACCTATCACAACAGGCAGCGGAGGTGCGACAGCAGCTTGCGCTCCTCCAAGGTGAGATACAAAGCATGCAGCAAGGCCAGGACGGCGAAGCCCAGCAGCCTAGGGGCGAGCCAATCCAAATGCCTCAAATGCCACTACTGAACGATGAACAGGAATTCAGGAACGCATACAACCTAAACGCTTACAATCAGAATCATCAACGATGGAGAATGGATCCGAAATCACCTCTGTCCGAAGGCCTGCAAAACACGCCTTGGCCTCAGAAGTACAAGCCCATTGCACTGCCAAAGTTCAACGGCAAGACTGACCTAAGATAGTTCATCATGAGCTACGAAGCGGCAGTATCATCCGCGGGTGGAAACGACGCCGTTCTGGCAAAATCCTTCGTGATCGTAGCAGAAGGCGATGCATTAGCCTAGTACTCCATGCTCAGACCAAGTACAATATACTCATGGGAAGACCTCCGCGACAAAATCACTGCAAATTTCAAAGGCTTCGCCAATGAGTCCCTAACCTCTTCGGATTTGTTTCAGTGCAAACAGGCACAGGGGGAGTCATTAAAGGAGTACTTCCAGCGGTTCATCCAACTCAAGGCCAAAGCACCAAACGTATCGGAGGAAGTTGCGATTGAAGCCGCAATCAAGGGCCTCTGCATAGGACCCCTCGCAGGTCACCTAGCAAGAGAGAAACCATCAAGCATCGTCGGACTTTATAGTGAATTCGAGAAGTACTGTAGATCAGACAATGACCTGAGAAAAAGAATAGAGGAACAGAACCTCTACAAGCAGCAAGGCTCAAACCCACCTAGAATAGACAACAACAACTGGCAATAGCCGAAGCCAGCATAGGTCTTCGACGTGTCTAATGAGAAGCAACACAATGAAGAAAGATCTCACATGAGCCAGCCCGACCAACAACAAGGACAAGGCAGCGTCCGAAGGCAGAACCAGAGCAAACCCTGGAGCAAGGGTCAAGGGCAAAGGACAAAGAAGTTATGGTGCTTTTTCCATGGCGAAGACAAGGGTCACGTCACAAGAGATTGCCCAGAGGTAAAGGAAACACAACAGAGGATGAAAGCAAGGCAGGAACAGCCTCCGCAAAACCAAACTCAAACAAGGCAGGTAAACCACACAACTCAAGCATGGCAGCCTCAGCAGCAGTACTGCCCAGTGTACCCAAGTTTGAACTCCACTCAAGTACACCCCTCCACGATGCAGGCATCCTACTACCCAAATTTCTTGCCAGCCTGGAGACCACCGAATCCTCCAATCCCACAGCACAATAACTACCCACCACCACCACCACCTCGCATAACATTCATAGAACCATCACAACAAGCGCAAGGGTAGAACCGCCGATACGAAGCACTACCTCCTCCGCCACCCCAAGTGCAAAACATGCCTCAGGGAATGACACCAAAAGTAGAGCCTCTCTGAAAGGATCAAGATGCCCAAGAGGGGGGGTGAATTGGGCTTGTTTTAAATTTCTAAAGCAAATATGAAAACCTATCAAATGCCAATCACCCCTAGTGCCTACCGGTCGTGTGTCCTAGATAGAAAGCGGTAGCAGTTCATGGAAATGAAAGACACCCTAAGCAATTCTAGTGGGAAATGAAAGAACAAAATGGAATGTAATGCGGAAATGTAAAGAGCTAGGGAAAAGAGTTTCTCAGTGATGCAGCGATATTTTCCCGGGGTATCGAGGTGTCGACACACCCCCCTTAGTCCTCGTTGGAGCACCTCACAAGGTATAGCTCCCCCTCTACTCGCGCAAGGGTAGAGTGCTCTCTACGGGCTGATTCTTCGCCACTCCGGCTCAGTGAATCGCCCACAACTGATCACAGAAGCTTGGAGAAGAGCCGCCGACAATCTTCCGGCGATCACTTCCTCCGAACACCACCAAACCGTCTAGGTGCTGTCGAACACCAAGAGTAACAAGCACAAGACCTTCACTTGACCAACTCAAGGCTAGGAAGGAGGATGGATGCACACAAGTCACTCCTAATCACTCTAGGAGGGAAGAACAAGATGAACTCTCTCAAATCTCTCCCTCACTAGGCACTTGGCTCTCCAAGGATTCTCTCAAGGTGTAACCAGCTAAAACAATGGCCAAGAGACGTCCTAAGGACGAAGGGGGCAACTATAAATAGTCTCCACCTCCAAAACTAGCCATTTTCTGCTTTTTCTCTTCTCTGCGAAGCCACCGGACTAGTCCGGAGCGTACACCACCGGACCAAAGCAACTGGTCTGGAGCTCACTCGCAATTCAAAAACCATTGGAAAGCAGGCACCGTCGAACCACTCGCTATGGTCCGACGCCCTGGTCTGACGCTCAGGTCCGGAGCCAGGGTGCTCACTGAGTTGAAAACTCAACTGAGCTTGGCACCACCGGACCACTCACTATAGTCCGGTGCCCTGGTCCGACGTAGAGGTCCGAAGCCAGGGTGCTTACTGAGTTCTTAAACTTCTCTGACTGAGAGCATCGGACTAGCCGTCGGACTCAACGTCGGACTAGTCCGGAGCCTCCTCTGAGACTGACTTCCTCTGGCAGGGACCACCGGACCACTCGCCTATGGTCCGGTGCTTTCCAGACAGGTGGTCCGGAGCTATTTCACTGAATCTTTGCCTAAGTCAGGGACCGTCGGACCACTCTCCTTGGTTCGCAGCCTACTTGGCAGACTGGTCCGGAGCCTCTTTCTCCCCCTGTTTCAACTGTTTTCACTAAGTCTTTTCTAGGGGTTTTGCTCCTACCATTTCTAGGGTTAATCAAGGGCTGATAGCAAGGTCTCTAGGACTCGTTGTGACAAGTGTGCACACACCAACTTTCTCAAACTCTCCTAGGTCAAGCTACTAACCTCATACCCCCCTTTATAGTACGGTCAAAGGAAAAACAAAGTCCTAGCTATACTTAGTGCCCTTCTCAACCTTATGGCACTAAGGACTAGCCTAGTCTTCAACTTGAATCAACATCCTGTGAAACCGAAACGATTTCCATCTTGGGGGAATGAATGTCCATTAAGCTCATTCTTAGCATCACTATTGACCTAACTTATAATGACTTTGCCTCTGCAAAACACACGTTAGTCATAGTGACCTAGCATTGTCGTTAATCGCCTAAACACAAGGGTCCATGATTCTTCACTCTCTTCGAAAACCAGTTGAACCTGCACAACCCACTCCCAACAATTGGGATGATACTGCCCATAGTCGGAGGCTCGGCCATGGAATTCGAGACCAAAAGGCAAAAGAAGGACCACTACAGGATGGTCAACAATGTGTCTGTCGAAGGTCCGATACGACACACAGATTGGTCGAAGACCCCTATCACCTTCTCAGAAAAAGACCTCTGCCTAGAAAGCTACCCCCACACCGATGCAATGGTAATCAAGACAAATATAACAGCATGGGAAATCAGCAGAATCTTGATAGACACAGGTAGCTCAACCGACATCTTGTTTGTCAACACCTTCGACCAAATGAAGCTAAACAGAAACCAACTCGAGCCTTTGGAATCACCACTGATAGGGTTCAGAGGCCAAAAAATAAATGCTCTAGGAAAGATCTCCCTACCAGTCTCTTTCGGAGACCGAAATAACACAAGAATAGAATATGTAACCTTCGACGTTGTTGACCTGCACTATGCCTACAATGCCATCTTCGACAGAGGGTTCACGACGAAATTCAACGCAGTCATTCACATGAGCGACCTATGCATGAAGATACCAACATTTCACGGGGTCATCACGATCCATGCAAGCCAGAAAGAGGCCCGAAACACAGAAAGAAACATCAACAAGGCACAGAGGAATGTGAATTCAGTAGCTACTGAAACATCCCCAGACATGCCAGGGGGAAAAACAGACTTGCGCAACGAAGAAGAGACAAAGAATGTCCCACTCCAAAAAGAAGTACCAGACCGGAAAGTCATAATCAGCACGAAGCTAACAATAGAGGAAGACGAGCAACTTCGCACCACCCTCACCAAAAACGGAGATATCTTCGCTTGGTCAACATCTGACCTAGGCGGAGTAAGCAAACAACTGATAGAGCATTCATTGGATGTAAACAAGCACTGCAAGCCGAGGAAGAAAAGGCAAAGAAAGATGTCAGAAAACAGAGTGCTAGCAGCGAAGGATGAGGTCCAAAGATTGCTAGATGCGAAGGTCATCAGAGAGGTCAAGTACTCGGACTGGCTATCCAACGTTGTACTCGTCCCAAAAAAGAACGACAAAATGTGAATGTGCATCGATTTCACAGACTTGAGCAAGGCATGCAAGAAAGATGTGTTCCCCCCTACCAAGAATCGACTCCTCGGTCGACAAGGCAGCAGGATGCAAAAGGTTTTCAATGTTGGATTGTTTTTCGGGTTACCACCAAATCTGGCTCAAAAGAGAGGACGAAGACAAAACAAGCTTCACAACACCCTTCGGAACATACTGTTTCGTCAGAATGCCAGAAGGATTGAAAAATGCAGGATCAACCTTCGCAAGAATGACCAAGGTGGTGCTAGGAACTCAACTACTGCGCAACATTATAGCCTACGTCGACGACATTATAGTCGTGAGCAAAAGTGAAGTAGAGCACTTGGCCGACCTTAGAGAAACCTTCGCGAGCCTAAGGGAAGCAGGCCTGAAGCTAAACCCAGAAAAATGTGTTTTCGGGGTAAGCAGAGGAAAGATGCTTGGATGCATGATGGGCCGCAGAACTATCACAATACAGCATCAACTATGTACCTAGAACGGCCATCAAGTCACAAGCCTTAGCAGATTTTGTGGCAGACTGGATGCCACACGAAGCAATGCCAATTCCAAGCGAAGACCAAACATGGCAACATTCACTGACGGAGCCTGGGGAAAGAAAGGAGTCGGGGCCTCCGCAGTTCTGATATCACCGTCGGGGGTATGAACAAAGTATGCAACAAAATTGTTGTTCAAATCCACCAACAATATTGCAGAATATGAAGGCTTAGCCTTGGCCTTAGCAAAGGCGAAGAGCGTGGGCGCACAAAGACTCGGAGTCAAAACAGATTCACAAATAGTGGCAGGCCAGGTTGAGAAAGACTTCACAGCGTGTGAACCTGAGCTGGCAAAATACCTTGCTTTTGTAAGAACAACAGAGAAAAAGTTCCAAGGATTCATAGTGGAACACATACCCAGGGGGTCCAATGTCGAAGCAGACGAACTAGCGAAGACTGCAGCAAATGGTACACCGTTACCCTAGGGAACATTCTTTCAAGAACTCACTGAACCTTCGACATCACAATCAGCAAGACAAGTGTTAGCACTACAAGAAGAAGATTGGAGAGAGTCAATCCGAAGACACCTAAACAGCGAAGAAGATAGCCAAGATCAAGCTGCAAAAGCAAGAATCGCTGCGAGAGCGCGAAGCTACGTCATCATAGATGGAGAGCTGTACAAAAAAGGAGTAGTCCAACCACTGCTAAAGTGCATCGCAAGCGAAGATGGAAAAAATCTATTGCAAGAAATACATATGGGCATCTGCGGATCTCACATAGGCTCCAGAGCCTTGTCTGCGAAAGCAATACGCCAAGGATTCTACTGGCCAACACACATAAAGGACGCAGAAAATATAGCAAAAACTTGCAAAGCCTGCCAGCATCTGGTTGCGCACCAAAGGTTGCCGGCAGCAACCATTCAGCTCATACCAGCAACATGGCCGCTGCAGCGATGGGGCATGGATCTAGTAGGCCCTTACCACCTTCGCAAGGGGGAAACAGATTTGCGGTAGTCGCCGTGGAGTACTTCACAAGATGGATAGAGGCAAAACCATTGGCAAGGATAACCTCCGAATCAGTAAGGAAATTTTTCTGGCAAAACATCATCTGCAGATTCGGAGTGCCCAAACCCTAACAGTGGACAACGACAAACAATTTGATTCAGACCTATTCAAGCAATATTGCAAAAGCGTCAGAACCCAAGTAGCCTTTGCATCAGTCTATCACCCGGAATCAAATGGGGTCGTGGAAAGATCAAACAGGATCATCTTCTCCGCCATTGCAAAGACCTTGTTCAACCTTCGCAAGGGAAAATGGATAGAGGAGCTGCCAAGAGTAATATGGTCCCATAACACAATAACCACAAGAGCAATAGGCTTCACCCCATTCAAGCTACTCTACGGCGAAGAAGCCATGTTACTAGAAGAGATAAACCTCCAAAGTCTGAAAGTAACAAAACACGCAATGGCGCTGAGCGAAGAGTACTACAAGGAAGCAATAGAAGAAACAAAGCTAGAAGCAGTGCAGAACATATCCAAGTACCAGGAGCAAACAAAAAGCTGGAGGGACAACAAGGTAATACGCAAGAACATCAAAGATGGAGACCTCATTCTCCGAAGAAAGCCAAATGCAGAAATGACTGGAAAACTTCAACCCAAGTGGGAAGGACCCTTCATCGCTAAGGCCGCAGGACGACCGGAAGCCTTCCTGTTAACAGACAACGAAGGCACAACGACCACGCACACCTGGAACTCCAGAACCCTAAAGAGATTCTACATCTAATGTAAAAGCGGCCATCGCAGAAATATAAGCGAAGGTCGGCTTGTAGGTAGATTTACTTCTTTTAGCATTTTACTTTCTTATAAGTTGCTTCGCAAGGCGCCATACTCTTTTCCTCACAAAGGGGAACCCCATCCAGGGGTGTGAGGTTTTTAATGAGGCGACACCTTTGTAAAAATCCTCTAAAATTATAAAGAGGTTATCCCCAAAACACGCTAAACAGAAACATCGAAAGTGGCCAGCAACGAGGCCACACGATTCGACACAATAATGCGATTAGAGGACCTCCACCACTTACAGCCAAATGACTGAATGAGCGGTATGACCTCCGCGCCCAAGAGACGTTCATTACTCGAAAAAAGTCCTGACAAGTCAGGCACCGAGGCAAAAATTCAAGTAACGAGTATGACCTCCGCGCCCAAGAGGCGTTCAAAACTCGGAAAAAGTCCTGACAAGTCGGGCATCGAGGCGAAGAGTTTTGAAAAACTAATAAGACACAACTCTCTAAGAGTTCTGCAGAAAACGCAGTAAAAAGGGGGGACCCCCAACATTTAATGCGAAGGTCGCAATAACTCGGCCAAAAGTAAATACTCAACCGCCAACAGACAACCACCACCATCCCAACTACCCCTAAGCAGTAAAAGCTAGGCCTCAGGGCACTATAAAAGGCAGCCGAACCGGCAGCCCAAAACCCCAAGACCACACCCTCTTCTGAAACCAAAATCCAAGAACCAGAGGCAGCCCCAGAAAATAACCATGGAAGCAGGCGTTTCTTTAGAACGCAGAGAGAGGGGCTAGACCCCAAGAATACCGTGCAAAGACTCGTAAAAGGGGGGTACCGTCGGTCAAGAACCGGCCTCCGCTTGTCTGTAACCAGGCAGCAGAACTAGCGATGGGAGATTACCGTGCGAAGGCTCGTAACCTCCCCTCGCCCTGGTTCAAAGGACGCGATCACAACGAAAATGCCCCCCAACCACACTGCCCATAGGCGCCAAGCCACCACCTGACAGCCTGAAGCAGGTCTTCGAGCGTCAGAAGTCGCGGAGGCCAACCCACTACACCACCACCCAGGTCGAGGCGGAAGAAGCCACGAAGGTCAGCACGCATCCCGCTGCACGACTTCTTTAGCAAGGGTGGTGGATAAACAGGCGAAGGCACCCACGGTCAGGCACCTGGTCAACCCGACCAAAAGCTACCCGAAGCAAGTTTTCGAGTGCCAACAGTAGCGAAGCCCACTCTACATCAGCAACTCCCAGGTTGAGATCAAACCTGGGCAGGAAGCCGGCAGTCGCGTCCTACTGTGTGGTGTAGAGAAGTCGGGCGAAGGCGCTCAAGATCAGAAGCAAGAAGCAGCCGAAGACCTAGAATAGAGAAACTAGGAAGGCCTTCGTGCCAAATGTAAGGCAACGCCATACATATGTAACGAGCGCAGAACTCACTTCTATCCAATATATATATATATATACATATATATATATATATATACATATAATAGGCAACCTTGGCCGAAACAACATTTTTTTGACCGAAGGTCACCAGATGCGAAACGAAGCATAAATAGGACAATATCGAAGGTCTTCGCCGATACAAACCAAACCTGCAAATAAGCACTAGACGGCAGTAAAACCGTCACCAACCAAGCACAGGGCACTTAAAAGTCCCTATATACGCAGCATTCATGGCTGCAACTAAACCCACAGGGGGAGCACAATATAAATACAACAACACCCTACACAGCAGAGCAATATCAAACATCAACAAATGCAAAACAAATACAAGCAAAGGGGGAAGAGCCATGCAGGCCGGAGTCTCCCCCGAAGCCCGCGAAATAGGAAAAAATCATCACCGCGCGAAGATTCGTAATAACGATGTCACCAGGAAGGAATCAAACTCTAGACGGAAAGAAGTCGCCTGTAATAGCAGTATAGGAAGAAGGCGAGCGACGAGCGCGAAGAGTAGTTAAAGACAACCAACAAGCGCGTAGAACGAAGCTGCATAGCGTTCAGTCACAAAGTACCTAAAGTCTAGAGCAGTCAATCAACCAGAACCTTCGTCAAAGGCTGATAGCCTAAGTCAAAAGCTGATAGCCTAAGTGAAGGCCAAAGCAACTATAATAAAAAAACCGCACAGTTGTACAGACACGTACCAATAAACCATAGCCAATCGCGAGTCAACAGTGATACAATCTCAACGCAAGTAGTAAAAGATTCCAATAGAACAAAGAGCACGAAGGCTCGACACGACAAATTAAAACTACAGCGGGTCCACAGGACCCCGCCAAGCTAAGGAACGAACAAACACATCGTTCCAATCGTCGATAGAATACAAAAAAAATTCGAACATCCTATCAACCTAAGGCCTCGAGTGATTGGATCGCCAATAATCCCACAACTCGCCATCAATATAAACACCATCGTGCATCAATGTCAAAGGAAGCACGTCCCGCACAGGGCCGTCGAAGGCAACCTGCACGGGACAAGCATAAAAATCAATATGGAAGAGAAAACCGCAGAGGGGTTTTTCAATAGCATAAGCCACCATAAGAGTAACACAAATGTTATTTACATCACCCCCTTCGGGAGTCATCGCAAAGGCACGCAGGCCGGATAATGAACTCTAGGCTAAGAATTATTGCTCAACCTCTTGAAACGAGGGCACAGGAATGTCAGTCTCCGCAGCCTCCGAGGCAGCAACAGTCTTCGAAGCCTCCGAGAGTACACCGGTAGCAGCACTAGCCCCAACGCGAAGAGCAGAGGCAGGAGGGTCTTGATCGACAACAGCGCGAACATCAGCAGTTGTGCCACCACCTCCGCTTGAAGCACCATCGGCCTTAACCAAAATCTGCATCAATCCAAAAAAGAAGAGTCAACACACCAGACAAAGTAAAAGATGCCAAGCCATCAAAGAATAATTTGATTGAAAACAAACCTCCTGACGCCTAGCCTCCGCCAAAACCCGAGCATCGGCCCAACCAAACTTGCCAAAGAAATGATACATGAAGTTCGTAATGGTCTTGAAAACAGGCTTCGGCAGTGTGGACGGCGGCATGGGTGACGGGTAATCCTTGCACCTCAAAGCGGCCACGTGCTCGCAACCACCACCAACCAAGGCCCTCGCAAAATTAGCAACCCCCGAAAGAGCTGTGAAGTCGCCAGCCCTCGCAATAAAGCTTGGAAGCTTGTTGAACTCAGCTCGCAGCCAGTTACTAATGGCAAGATCCGAAGAATCTTCAGCGGGCAAAGGAATCAATCCTCCGAATTCAGCCAATGCCTTCGCATAAGCAGAAACGGCCGATACACCAGCAAGCCTGGCAACATCTAGTCGCCAGTCCAGCATGTCGACTTGAGTCTTGAGCGTGGCAGCGAAAGATCGCTCCACGTCAAGGTCTTTGCGGAGACCCTCGACTAAAGACCGCTCACCATCTAGCTCTTTGCGAAGGGCCTCAGAAGTAACTGTCGCTGCCTCGAGCCCCTCCCGAGCAGTTTTTTCACTATCGGCCGCCTTTTCGAGCGCACCCGCCAACCTATCCACCATGCCCTTAAGCTCTTCATTAGAGCCAACAAGAGGGCGAAGACCCTCTACTTCTCCCTCCAGCTCAACAACCTTCGCCTGTGCGCGCTTCATCTCAGCATTCGCAAACTGAAGCGCATGATGGTTGTCCAGAAGATCCATATTAGCCTTCTTCTCCAAAGCCGCCCCCATATGGTGACCCTAAAACAAAAAATGATCAATCAGCAAAGCTATCACAAGGAAAGACGAAGATGCACTCGCCATCTCACCAACAGTCAAAAACTTACCACACATTGGTGCTCTAGATTCATGCGAAGGAGCTGAAAAAAAGCTCGCCTCCTCTAGGCGATCACGCAGAAGATCTGCGCCAACAGTAAAACAGGAGACATAAAATAACAACAACAAAAAGAACAAGGGGGGGGGGAAAGCAATAACAATAATGGGGGTCAAATAAACCTCCGGAATCTCGGAATAGGATCCGTAAAGACTCAGACCACGCACTCAGTGTTTCAGACGAAGCACCAGCTACACAAAAGCAATAAGTTAGCAAAAAAGAAACATCAAAAAAAAACTCGAACAAAAAGGAAAAGTGAAGACTCACCTTCGACATCGGCGCCACTGACTGAGGCGTGCCCGGAAGGCCAACCTTTCGTGCGAAGGCCACGATCGTCGAGACCGACACGAGCAAGATACATACCATCGGGCAAAGGCTGATCCCCAGGAAGTGGCACAAAAGCCGGTTGAAGAAACGCTGCAAGAACAGAGAAAGACACATAAAAAGGAGAAAAGCAGGATAGCCTCACAAAAACAGAAAAATAAAAGATGCCAAACAAAACTCACCGAGCCCCATTGGCAAATTAGCAGCAGCACCCTTCGCCGGTAACTCCTCGCCAACGTAATCCACCGGAGGCGAATCGCCAGAATCAACTTTCAAAGGTATCGGACTTTGACGCCGGGTGCTCAATGCATCCACCTTCGGAGCAGGATTGATCGACTCCTCATTCAAAGGCTTGGGGCTGACAACCTCCGGGCTCTGCTCCCGAGCATCGCTAGAATGTCGAGCAGATGAAACCGACACCACGATACCAGAGGAAGAAGGGGAGATGAATGTGTTCGGAAAAGCATCCTCGTCAGCCAGGATCAAAGAGTGCATACCAACTGACTTCGTCGAAGCTTCAGCAATGGTCAGCGGCAGGATTTTCGGCACCGCGACCTTGACTGACTCGAATCCAGGAAAAACCGCCTCAGGGAGAGCAACCTTCGAAGGCGAAGCCTTAGGGGACAGACCAGATGGTGCGGTGCCCTCAATGGCAAGCAAGCCTTTAGCCATTACAAATTTAGGCAAAGAACCCCCAGGCGAAAGAGCCTGAGGCGAAGCTATCTTCGGCAAGCCCTCCTCACCAGCAACGGACGGGGACAACAGTCTCGACGCCACGACCTCGGCTGGCCCAGATCCGGCTTTTGATGGTGAAGCCTTTGGAGACGGGCCTGGCAGATAGTCAAAGAACCTATCGTCATCATCAAGATAAAAACACCAAGAAAACACAGGGAACACCCTAGGGTCAGGACGCCTGAAGCGGCTGATAGGAGACCCACCTTTGGAGGATGAAAAGTCACAGCTAAGGAGGTCCGCGGTGGCGGCCGCATGGCGAGCTTTCTTACTAGGGACCTCCGCCCTACCAGCAAGAGCTTTGCGTTTCGAAGGCACAACCGCAATAACCGGTTTCCGACCAGAAACCTTTTGTTTCCTCTTCTTCGTTTCGGCAATCGCAGTAGCGGAGTGACCCGCAGCCACACGCTTCCTCGAACTAGGGGCCGCGGCATCAGCTATTGCAGGGCCACCCTTACCCTTCCCAGGCCTAACGGCAGCACTAGAAGTACCACCGGCATCAGAAGCCTTCGCTGCTTCCGCCTCTTTCTTCTTGGCTTCCACCTCCTTCCTGAGAAGGGCTTTAGTAACCTTCGCAGGAACTGACCTCTCGGTATACTTGATACCCAGCTCCTCAAACACACGGTTTAACCGCGACATAGTCCCGGACCTTGACCGACGAGCCATGTATTCCTTCTCGGTCATCTCACCAACAATGGCAACAGCCTCCGCTTCAATCCCGTGGACAAAATCCTTCGGAGGCATCTCACCAAGATCCCTCCCAAAGATGGGGAAAGGGATACCTTCGGGGCCACCAAAAATCAGAACAACCACCATCTTGATACGAAACGTTGACCGAATTTCAGCCAACGACCAGTAGGAGACAGAGCACATCTCCTCAATAAGATCCCAGAAATTTCGCTCGGCGGAGGCACCCGAGTCTTCGGCGCCATCGGACGCAGCACAGAAACCAAGGGGCTGACAACGCCCTCTGTCGCGGGGAAGGTAACATAGAACCAGTGACGGATCCATTCCCCGACCCACTTGTTCTTCTTATACCATGATATCTCCGATTTCACCTCGTTGGGCTTCCGAAAAGGAAAGAAGGTACAACTGCCGAACTACATCGACAACTTGGTCTCCTTGTTTTTCTTGGGCTGGAACTGGATCTCATAGTTTGCGCAAAAAGTATCTATGTCCAGCTCCGCACCATAAGACTCGCAAGCCCAGCAAAATTGGCTCAAGGCGAGCACGCCATTCGGTGTAAGATCATGCAGTTGAATCTCAAACTTCAACAGCACGGCCCAAAGAAACGCCGACGGAGGGTTGCGAAGACCGCAAACGAAGAAGTCGCGAAAGACAACCGCCTCTTCTTCCTTAGGATCAGGAGCGGACTCACCCTTCGGAAGGCGATACTTGTCGGTAGGGAAAGCACCGTCTTTGAGAAGCTCTTCGATCATCCCCGGAGTCATAAATGAAGCCCCCGATTTCATAAGTCTTGCCCTCCATCGAAGAGACTTCTTCGACACCAACAAGATCACCAATAGAGGCCTCCACACTACTCAGACCTTCCTCCAGATCTTGAGCCTCCGCGCTAGCCAGCATACAGTCTCCAAAGACCTTCAACCAACCAGAAGCACGAACACCAGCAAGAGCGGAGTAAGGGCTAGTAAACGACGACCAACGAGAAAAAGAGCAACTAAGCGAAGCCACAACCGAAGGCAAAGTAGGAGACAACAACAAAAGCGAAGGCAGCTCTAGAGGGCGCAGGCAGCTGAAAGCAACGTAAGAGGCAGCAACCCTCTGCATACCCCAACCCCTCCTTTTATAGGAGGGGGAGCCACCGCCTCGATCGCGTCACCGTAGAAGACCAAACGTCGCGTCTCATCAAAAAAATCTGAAACCTTAAAACCAATCAGAACCCGACACAACACGGTGCGAGGGGGAAGGGGGCCCACAGGTAAAAACACACCTTCACAACTCTCGTATGTTGTTTCGAAGGCCACACCCCGCGTATGTCGGGTCAGCCCCTCAAAGGGGGAAACTGTTGGGACATGAGCTGCGAAGGTCCCCTGTGGGCCCAAGAATCAGACAAGGTAATAGTCCCCTCCGCCAAAAAGCATGCCTCTCAACGAAGCTAAAATGACCCCAGTATACGCGCGGACGAGGGCCACGGTGAAGGCCAGCAACCTCATAATGGCGGCGCACGATCAGACCGAGAAAGGTAACCCCGAACACATTTTTATGTTTGCGCAGATACCACGACGAAGGGTCCAGGTCTTCGCTCGGTGGAGATGCTCGGAACAGCGGTCCCAGGACAGCGGCTGGAACTTCCGATCTATCGGCTAAGCCAGAGACGGAGGCATGGCGGGAGACGCCAGGGCGAAGGTCTCTGGACGAGCGTCCCGTTTGCCAAGCCGGAAACAGGCGTCCATGGCAAGGCATTTGGGCCGAGCAAGCTGGGCCTCCGTTGGCTCTCTTCAAGGCCCAGCAGACTTCAACTGATTTCGTTTGCCTAGAAGACCCCCAGAGTTGTTAGAAAGGCTCCCGGAATATTCGGGAGCAGGTAGAAGGGCATTTGTGTAATCGTGATTGTAATGTGAACAATGTACTATAAAAAGGGGTTACCACCCAACGTAATAATAGAGACAAGATCCCTAATTTCTAGGGTTTCCCGTTTACATTGTCGTTCATCGCCGCCACCTAGGGTGGGCCCTTCAGCATCGTGAAGGCCCACCTCCTACAGGCGACGCTCATCCCATCCTGAGGGGGACCTTCGGCCCTTTACGTTCGTTCGGCTCTCATTTACGCACAGGAAGCCTTCGGCATACGAGAAGGTCTTCCATCCATTGTTCGGGGAACTGCTGACCTACCTTTCGCACTTAGCACTCACCTCCCCGACCGAGGGACCTTCGACACACGCGAAGGTGCCCCCGTGAAAAAGCCGAAGGTGAACCGAGTGAGCCCACAGGTATCCGCGGAGGTCAGACCTTCGCTCGGCCTTCGGGTTCTGTTCGGAGAAAGACTTTTTCCAACAAGTTAGAAAGACAACCACGACAAACATTAGGTTGGCAAAGCAAAATGTTTCTTTAACATATGCTAATTACAATCCAACTATAAAGAGTCGCTAGATTTTAAAAATAAAGAATTTACCCTACACTGATCTTTAAAGAATTTACCCTACACTGATCTTTAAATAATTTAAAATTAAAGAGAGACTAATTACAATCCAACTATAAAGAGTCGCTATTCTCAAAACACACTGATCTAGGTCTTCGTCTACTTGCACATATAAATGTGCACATGCTACCCTACAGAGTCGCTAGATTTTAAAATTAAAGAATTTACCATCGACATTGTGCTTGACGAGCACATGGTCAAACAAGTACTATTACTTGTGCCAAGTCAATGGCTTTAAATCAAAGCTTTGAAAATGTATGTCATTTGAACCGACAAAATTGCCAAGAGGCGGCAAGCTATTTCGAAACTTTTGAATTGGCCATGACGAGTAAAAACAAATATGATTTCCTTGAAATACACCCTAAAATATTCAAGAGCCAAATCACAGGTACCAAAGAGAAATGAAGAGCTAGAGGAAAACATCACACACATCATACAATGCCTATTCCTATACATTTCATGTAGCCATCCAAACAGCTACCTAAATAGTTTCCATGTGTATTTACTCACTCTGTCCCTAAAATCCCTGAAAGAATCAATTCACAGAATCCGTGTCAGTCATTTTTTTTAACTGTGACTAACTTTATAGAAAAATATAACACCTATGACTTAAAATGAGCATCATGTGAAAATATGTTTTATAATAAATTTAATGATAATTTGGTACCATAGATTTTAATGTTCTTTTCTACAAATTTGGTTAAAATTTAATTTTTTTGACTTTATGATAACTCTAAAAATCTATTCTTTGAGAGTCCTGTTCTCTTGACTTATCAGCCACCGAAACAGCAGAAAAAACAGCCAACAACGACATCAGCTGGCTTATCAGTTACCAAAACGATGAAACAAACATGACATTGCTGTAAAGTTTCTACGTTTCTCCTATTGCTATATTCTTACTGTCCTGTGTTTCAAAGGGGACCTTGTGGCTTGTGCAATACTCATAACTCATATAAATGATGTGCCCTGTAATATATGAAAGTTGCATAATGTTAATATTATCATACGTACCACTATATATTTACATTTATTTGTTATGACTTGTGAGCGAGTACTGTCTTTTTTTCCTGGCGATAAGACAAAACCTAACATGGTTGACAACTCATAATTATATCTCAGCCGTCTGATTTGTGATATGTAAAGAGCCTCGAGTCAAAAAGTTTATCCATGCCATGTCATAACTCAGCTCAATTGCCACCGTGGCGACAAACGTGACTCACTTGGTGAAGTAGCTACACGAAACTCCGGATCCAGTCATCCAGATGCCAAATCGGGCAGTGCATATGCTCCTGTTTAGTTCCAAGTAAAATTTAAAATCCACAATCCCAACTATTTTGGATTTTAAAATTCAAAATGCAAAATATTTTAGTAGAGTGTTTAGTTTCATCCAAAATTTGCCTTTCAATAATGGGGAATGTGAGGATGACACATAAACCAATGTAAAGATTTTTTTATTTTGAACTCTTGAGTCTAAAATCTAAAATGGAGAATGAACCACTTTTTACCAAATATTTTAGGTGGTATTTAGTTTTATTTTACAAAGTGAAGAGGAAAAACCTAAAATATTTTGGATTTCATGGGGAATTAAACACCCCATGAAAACATGAGCATGATGAGTTCCTGATCTCGCTTGTCGGAGGCGATCTCTCCTGAGTGTGAAACACGGAAAGGGAAGGCTGGAAAAACACGGTGCTTTTTCTCCGTGTACTAATACTGTGTGCCCTTCTCTCTCTCTTGTCCCCACTTGACACGTCCATGTCCCAATCTCCCCCAACCTCAGGTCAACCGACGCTATCCAGGGATCCAGTCTCCGCTCTGCCCTCTCCTCTCGCTGTATACACACACCAGCAGGCGCAGGGCCCCCGGCCCCGCCACCACCAACCCACCCCCCTCAATTATAAACCTAGAGTATACCCGAGCTGATCCAAGAGTCGAGCAGTGATTTTGATTTTTGGTGGGAGAGATCAAGAAAGGGAGACTGAAATCCGAAGGACCAACCCGTTGCTGGTTGCTTTGGTTCCGGTTCTGTTACCAGGGGGGCGAAGCTTTCAGCCAGGCGACCTCAGAGGGCGCAGCAATGGCTGGCAAGGAAATCCTCCACAAGGTTAAGGACAAGGTAACTAACCGGAAGAGGATGGAGACGGTTGCTCGTTTTGCCCTATGGTTTCCTTTTACTTGCTACTTATTGATTCTCTCGTTTTAGCTCTCTCTCTCTCTCTCTCTCTCTCTCTCTCTCTCTCTCTCTCTCTCTCTCTCTCTGCATATATATATAGACAGTTAGGTTTATCATCATTGTTCCATAGGTTTCCTTTGGGGTGCAGAGAGATTTGTGGGGCTGAGAGTGAGAGGACGGATTATTTGGATTGTACTGATAAATTTTGGAGCCGTGATGTTCCAGTTGGGGACTCGCTGGATTCGGACACATGAATATCTTGCTAACTGGGCGCCCTTGATGGGACAATCTTTTGGCGCGTGTTTAGGAATAGGGAGTTGTAGACATACCTTACATCGGTTTCACACTTTCACTACCTGAATGGTTGGATTGATGATAAAAATCCGTTTATTGGTAAATACTTTGACGTAAAAGGAGCTTTTTTGTGTGTGTGGGTTCAGCAACACCATCTAACTGAGCGAAATTTACAGTCTGCATGAAGCTAGCTATTTTCTTGGATCGATCCACCCCTTGTTAAGGGGTACTTTCCTTGTCCTGCTTGTGCAATAGAGAAATGAAAGCATAGAAGAAAACTAACTTCTTGCAGGAGACAGAGCTTTTCAATCTGTTGCCATCAGAGCCTGATAGGAGCGCACAAGCTAGTGAAAATTATTCGATAACTTCCTTAGGTTTTTACTTGCTGGAATAAATTGAACATGTACCTTTGCTTGTTTGTAGGGATTTCTTTGTGTGCTACATTTGTTTATCCACTATTTTAATTCGGAAGACATGTGTATTGGTTTTGTAGCACTGTGATCCTGGTCGTTTTCCAAACCATTTAAGAATTAAAGGAGTTTGTGAACTGGCTGATGGAGATTGTTAAGTTGACATGCTTGTGAGTGTGGCTGAGCTAACATTATTGCCGTAGTATGTGAATTTGTTCTCTGGAATCCGGATGCTATATTATTGCTTTATCCTGCTTGCAGTTTGCTTGAAACAAAGTCAATTCTATAGTTTACCAGTGGCAAATGTATCTGGATCAGAATTGAAAAAACTGGAACCAGGGGTAAAAATTACATCAATTGCAATCATACCAATAGATAGCATGTTGCAGCTCAACTCTATATTTTAGTCCGAAGTCCTTACTGATCCTGTAATTGTTTCGCCCATAAATCGTTCCTTTCCTACTGAGCCAAATTACTTGTTTTGTGATCAAGCAAAATTTCCTAAAATCTATGAGAACCTTGGGCAGCTGGCCACTACACCTTGGACTCTGGAGCAACATTTCATAAGAAGTGTTCATGCATGTTAGGAGCTTTACAATGGCTCAACTTTGAAGTTTCATGAAATATCATGCACAGAAGAATGTGGTCATCATGAAGAAATGCATATTCGATAGAAGTCCATTTTTGGAACATTATATTGTTGACCTCTTTGATGGACAACCAGACACTTTTTTTCTTGGTTAACTGTGTTGTGTATTTGTGTGTTTTGGGCATGTTGTTTATGTGCTTCGCTGTGTTAAGACGATATGTTTGATATGGGAGTATATGTTTTTCCAACAGGTGAAAGATGCATTTAGTTCATCAGGACCAGAAACAGGGAAAGGCAAGACAAAGTTATCAGGCAAGCGTGTCAAGCATGGCTACCATCTGGTGAAGGGAAAATCTAACCATCCAATGGAGGACTATCTAGTAGCAGAGTACCGGCAAGTTGGTGAACATGATTTGGGTTTGTTTGCGATATTCGATGGTCACCTGGGCCACACTGTTCCAGACTTTTTGAGCTCCCATCTTTTCAATAACATCTTGAGTGAGGTAATGTTCCACTTCAATTACTTTTTTTCTAATCTTTACAGACTAATATAATTGCCAGCTACATTTTGGCTTTTTTCTATACTCAAATGATGTAAGAGTGTATATGGTAGCTTCATACTTATGACCTATGAAAAGACAATGATTATTATGACTTGATGTACCGTAAATATTCTCTAAGCAATTTGCAAATACTGAATTTTGGCTACAAAAGGTGAAATGAGCTTTTCGTTTAGTTAAAATGTGCATATAACCTGCAATTTTATGCAACAGTCACATTAAGAGCATGAAAGAGAATGACTTCATGTATAAATCTTGTCTAAGGTAGTTTAATGAACTGTGCTGATTATTTTATTGATTCCTGCCTCAGCCAAAATTCTTGAGTGATCCAGAAGCTGCTATCCGAAATGCATACCAACTTACGGATCGGAAAATATTAGAAAACGCAGCAGAGTTGGGAAGAGGTGGCTCCACAGCTGTTACTGCCATCTTAATAGGCAGTGACAAGTCCGTGAAACTAGTGGTTGCAAATGTTGGGGATTCACGGGCAGTTATTAGCAAGAATGGTGTGGCGGAGCAGCTTTCAGTTGATCATGAACCAAACATGGAGCGACAAACAATTGAGCAAAAGGGTGGCTTTGTATCAAACGTACCAGGTAAATGAACATCTCTCTCCATTGTTTAGCAATGAACTGTATGTTTGGAACAACTTTTTCATCATGCCTTGAGGTTCCAAATCTGATGTTTTCAGATCATCTCAAAACTTGTTCCTACCTGCTTGTTGTTGTCACTTGTGCCAACTGCTAATAAAAGCTTGTTTCATATTACAGTCATGTGTGTATTATCTTGATATATTGAAATTTAATCTTAAACTTATTTCACTTGCAGGTGATGTGCCACGCGTTGACGGGCAGCTGGCAGTTGCAAGGGCATTTGGAGACCGGAGTTTGAAGAAACACCTCAGTTCTGATCCATATGTGGTTGAGGAAACTATCGATGAAAATACTGAATTTTTAATTCTAGCAAGTGATGGCTTATGGAAGGTAATGAATCTCTTACATACATGTCTGAAGGATTTACAGTGTTTCCTGATTCACAGCATGGTCTAGTCTATACCTAAGCTTAACTCTTCATTCAATGTTGTATGCATGTATGCCCATGACTTTGCAAGCTTGCATGCAATTTAACTTGGTCTTCTGTTATCAACACTAGGCTCTAGATCAAGCCATGCAGTTTTTTGTTTACCATTTTCAATGCTGACTATAATGTGAGAATGGGACATGTGCAGGTGATGTCCAATCAGGAGGCAGTTGACGAGATCAAGGATTGCAAGGACGCACAGTCAGCTGCCAAGCACCTGACGGAGCAGGCCGTGAACCGGAAGAGCAAGGACGACATTTCAGTTATCGTCGTCAAGTTTTTGTGCTAGCACATCGTCAGGTTAAGTGGCCTCCCAATTGTATGCCGTGTTAAATGATCTTAAGTCTTGTGCTTGCTGCTGTCGGACATTGTATTTAACCTTCTTTTGGTTTTGGGGACTAAACCCCACAAAGGGGGTTAAGGCTTGTAACATATTGTTGTTTGTTTATTAAGGTTCTAAATAAAGCATGGTACCACCATAGTAATTTCAGTTCGTGTTTTTATATCCTGATACAGATGAGTTCATACTACTTATAATTTTATTTATGGACTCCGGTAAAAATACTTGTTGCATGAAACTTCAGTCTTTGATGCATACCTTTGACCACTCATTTCTTCTGAATTACTTTTTTTTCAAGTCCTTAGGCTGCAGCTCGCGCATGGTTTGTCACCCCACCCGTGAACCGTAGTCCGTAGGCGCGGCTTCATCATACTGCTAGTGAGACGAGCATTCTCCTCGATCAATCCTAAACCTTCAAACACATAGCCTAAGCCTAACAACAATTCAAGTAGCAATTGCATGATAGTGTATTAGGGTTTAGAGGTGGAGAGGTTCAGATAATAAGTAGCCAGGCTGTAGCTTCATTCGTTAAGTTTTTTTGTAGGGTGAAAACTGAAAATGCTTACTCAAGTTCAGTGTTCGAAGTGCATGCACGAACTGTATATATGATGCAATGTTCTGGGTGTATAATATGGACCTGACGAGGCCGAAACTCTAGCGTGGCCGGCTTTTCCCACGGCCCAGCCCGTCAAAATCCGTAAGGACCACGCAGACGCACGCGTCCATGCGCCCCGCCACCGCGCCGCGCGGCTTCACGGTTCGGCCTTCGGCGCTCGGCGGCGCTCTGGCAAGTGGCACGGCACGTCGTAATAAAACCCTAGAAAAACACTAGCCCTTGTTCGTTGCTCCCCGCCCCCTCCCCCTCCCCCTTTCCACCGTGCCGGCGAGCCGAAGCGACGCGGAGCTAAAGATGCCGCGGACCACCGTGGTGGAGAGCCACGGCTGCCCGCCGCTCCGCGCCATCACAACCGACATCCTCGGCCTCGTCAAAGGTAGCCCGCGACCCTTCCCCCCTCACCTCCGCCGCTTACCCCCTCGTCCTCTTGGCGGCGCCGTTACGTACCACTGACTCCACCCGTTTCCCCGCCGCTTGCAGTCGTCGAGGCCCACGCGAAGCCGGCGGGCGCCGCCAAGGTCGTTGAGACGTGGGGCGACCCCGACGCCTCCCGTGCCATAGTCGCTGCCTCCCTCGCCGATCGTGCCGCCGACCCCGTGAGCATCCCTCTCCGTGCCTCCTTGCTGACTGAGGCTTTTATCAGATTCATTCATTGATAATCAAGGCTTGCCTCTAATCTGCGTTATGTGCCACTCTTCTGCAGGTCTTGGCTGTGGCGAGGAAGAACGGCGTGGTGAGTAGCTGCTGCTCTTTGGAATTGAGGTGCTCAACACTTGCAATGTCCCGATTACTGTATGATTTAGGTGATTTCGTGTAGGTTGAGCTGCTGAATCCCCTGAATGGGAATGCTCTGGCTGCTGTCAAGACCGCGGGGACAGCACCAAATGATGGTGAAGCTGAAGTTGATCCCCTCTCTGCACTGCATCTTTTCACAAGACATGCTTCGGACTTGATGTAAATTTTCATTCTGAAATCGCTCCATCTGTTGTCATTCTAGGTTTTAGTTTATGCTATGCTTCACCTTTACGCTTACACATACTGTGTAAGATTCATGGTTCATTTGTCTTAATAGGTGGTGGCCATGGTTATATTGACCCAATTGTGCATTGCAGCTTAGGCACGTTTCTTGCCTGCACGGAGCAGGGGAAAGCTTCTATATGGTCCATCACGAAAGAAAATGCCGCTTCCGGCTCAGATGTTGGGCCATCAGCCACATGGGATGTGTGCAGTGGGGCCAATGTGCAATTTTGCTCCGTTGATCATGGCGAAAGCTATGCGATGTTTGGAGGGTGAGTTTAAAGACCCTGAAATGGGTTTATCTGTTTTGCTGTTTAAAATTTGCATTTGAACGATATTGCCTTTGCTCAACATTTTTATTATTTGACATGAAATCTGTTAGGAAATTTTAAGTTCCAGAAATAATGGTTCCATTTGTTGTAGGAAAGGTATAGAAGTGAACTTGTGGGATATCACATCTTGTAGTAAGACATGGTCTGCTAAATCTGTAAGCACTCATTAACTTTATTAATTTCTCTCTCATACGAATATAGAAGAACTTCATCATTTATTAAATGGTTTTGTTTCTTTGTTTCATCTGAAGCCCCGAGCAAATAGTCTTGGTATATTCACTCGACCTTGGTTCACTGCTGGGACCTTCTTGTGCAAGGATGACCATCGTAAAATTGTCGCCTGCACAAATAATAATCAGGTAATGTGAACTCCCGACAGATTGAACATATTTTGATCAAATAAATTATCATGTGCCTGAACTGCAAGGATGCTAGTCTCTGCTTCGAAGATCATGTGGGTTGGTTTAAATGCATGATATTTTTTTGAGTTGTGTATCTAATATGCCAAGCTAAGAACTTGCCCAAAGCCGTAATCCAAAGCTAACATCCTTCTTACACTTTTATCCTGGCTTTGCATAAAATGGTTAACCAGATCCTCGCAACCCACTTGGTGACTCAGGCATCTGTTTAACTGACTGGGGGGTCATACTGTATTCTGTGATTCTGTCGTAGCTATATATATATATATATATATATATATATATATATATATATATATAATTTGTTGCACTTATGCCATTACAGTCTTGGTAGGCAGTAGATTAGCAAGGCATGCTCATATAAAGACACTGGTATATCTCCATATTTTGCTAATGCAATGTTGATGATACTGATCATTTTTATGCTTATGGCGTTTACCTTTTTCAGGTTCGCTTATATGATACTGCATTGCAAAGAAGACCTGCTATCTCTGTCGATTTTAGGGAGTCACCGATCAAGGCAATTGCTGCTGATCCGAATGGGCATGATGTCTATATTGGTACAGGAACAGGGGACCTTGCTGCCTTTGACATGAGAACAGGTAAGATGATGGTCTGCTGCAATAGGTTATCCTCTTCTTGAACACAATTTGAAACTTGATCATATGACACGTTCTTTAGAATGTTATGTTAGTTCAGTTTCTATTTTTTGTAATCTTGAATGGTTTTACTGGCAATGCACCTTCTTTTCCACTGTTGCTACTTAGTTTTTTTTTTCCCAGTTAGGCAGCAATCTGCTGCTAAGGTGGTATTACAACTAAACAATGCTGACCTACATGTGTACTGATAGGTACACATTGTGGGCAGGCTGAACATGGGCTATAATTTGAGTAAAAAATATGGTAGTTAAGGATAGGAAATAGGTTATCAGTAACACTTGTGTAAAACTGTTGTTTAGATGGTTGTTAAGAAGAGAAAATAGGTTATCAGTAACACTGACAGGAAGAGAATGGTTGCAAGAATCACATGTGCAAGCGACGATGAGTTACTATTTGATGGCTTTATTATCAGTATTATTGTTTTGATTTTTCTCTGTTACTAAAATTACAAATTCAACATTTCCCTATTTTTTCAGGGAAATTGCTGGGATGCTATATTGGCAAATGCAGTGGAAGTATTAGATCTATTGTTAGGCATCCAGAGCTACCTTTGATAGCATCTTGTGGTGAGGCTACCTCCAGAAAGGCTTATAGATTCTTTCTACTTGGATGTCTGTTTCACTTGGCATTCTATATAGTTTCTGTTACAAATTAAAACATCAAGTTTCATAATTATGAATAACTCAGGAAATGCTTGTCATTGTAGGACTGGATAACTACTTACGTATCTGGGACACAAACACAAGACAGTTGCTATCTGCTGTAAGTTCAAGAACTGCTTAGTGTTGAGTGCTGAGTGCTGAGTGCTGACATAACGTTCAAGCATATCTTGGAGTTAATTCTGTTTTACTGCATTCGATCTAATTTTGGGCCTCAATTTTATTTGACAAACAAAATGAAGTAACTTGGTCATTGACAGTTGATAGTATACTTATTTCTGTTTTTTACTTCAATGTAACTGATTATTTCTAATATATTTGAGCTATTTCCATTATTAACTAGTTATCTTGTTTTGTTCTCGTGCAGGTCTTTCTGAAGCAGCATCTTACAGCTGTGGTCCTTGATTCACATTTTTCTGTTGAAGGTTATTTTCTATCCACAACAGTTATCACTGCTCACCAATTGTTTCTTGTTTGTAGTTTCAAATGCATTTTTTTACTTTAGAAGATTAGAAGAAGTTAAACAACAAGCAATGTTAACAATCACATATCCTGAATAACATGGTGATTGAGATGGCAGCCTCCCTTTTGCCATTAGAACCTTCTTTGCCTATAGAACTGAAATGACATTACTCATAATCCCATTTCCTCCAAGGACATCTACACGGTCCTATGCTAACACTATTATTGCCATAGAACCTGGAGAGACGAAATCGAAGCAACTGGAGTCTTCAATGGAGGCTGAGGCTGAAGTCCGAAAAGAGAAGAAGAAAAAGAGTAAGACAATTACAGAGGATGAGACTGGGGCTCAAGTCCGAAAAGAAAAGAAGAAAAAGAAGAGTAAAACAATTATAGAGGACGAAGAACAAGTTGGAGTGGTTGACCATAGCGATATTAATGGTGAAATAAATATCAGAAAAGAAAAGAAGAAAAAGAAGAGTAGAACTATTGAACAGGACGAGGAGCCAGACCAAGAAGGTGAAATGTGCAGTCCCAAGAGAAGAAAATCTGGAGAAAGAAGCAAATGCATGAAGAAGAAGAGCAAGAAACAGCTGGTCGCCTAGAACACAAGTATCAATGTATCTCATTACCTGCCTTTTACTTGATTTTGCAGAATTACACATTTTTGTGTTGGTAGTTTGTTTGGAACAGTGTACCTCTTTTGAAATCCTGCAAGGGAATTTCACCGTCCATTCTTCGAGATATATATATTTTTTGAATGACTGCATATGCGTAGTAGCTGGATTGCCGCCTGAGAGAATCTCCTTGTGTGCTACCTCTGTTAGGCGTTAAGCCTCATCCAATCGAAGTTTGGGAATTGAAATTGAAGTGAGACTGCCCCCAAAAAACCAAAAATGCACCTTGTATCACCCACCTCTCATGTCTCTTCAGCTATCTGTATGCTGTGTTGTGATGCTTCTCAGTGGGCAAGGTGCAGACCCGCTGCCAATTCATTCCAGTTGAGCCCTAGCACGCTGCCAGCGTCTTCCGCTATTGTGCTGCTACCCCCTGACAAGATTAGGGTTCGGGCTTGGGTGTGGGCGTGTGGCCTTTTCAAGCCTTCAATCGCTATTGTGATGGCGGCGACCCCCTGACAAGATAGGGTTCGGGCTGTGGCTTCAAGTTGAAGCCTACAATAGATGGTCAGGGTGGTAGGACCTTAGTAGCCATGTTCCCACCGAGGAACGGAGACGGGAACTTAGGGTGCTATTTTGTAACGTGAGAACGGGAACATTCGCGTTTCCGGAACGTGGACGTTCCCGGAATGTGGAACATGGGAACGTGGAACGTGACCACGTTCCCGTTCCCTGGCTTCTAAGGGTAGGACTAGCATGTCCGGTGGGAAGGTGCCTTCCTTTTCAATCCATAGTCAAGAATAACTCGTATTTGTAAAAAAAAAAGAAAAGGGCCCACATAGAAAACCTAACCTTTTTCTGCATTAGACACTAATCTAATTAGATCGGGAAATCCTTTTAACTAACCAATTAAGAAGTTAAGCTCGTTGCTTTTTTTTTAAACTAGAATTAGAGCTAGGCTCTATCCATTTATTCACTAGACCTAGAAAATTAGTTTTTTTATTAAAAAAGGAAATTTTAAGAACTAAACTTTAGTCTTGGTCACTTTGGATGTTTGACACTAATTTGGTGTATTAAACATAGATTAATTATAAAACTAATTACGAGACAAATCTATATTAAGTCTAACTAGTCTATGATTTGATAATTGATAGTGCAATAAACATGTGATAGATTCATCTCACTAATTAGTCTACTCATGTGTAATTAGTTTTATAATTAACTCATGTTTAGTTCTACTAGTTAGTCTTTGAACATCCGATATGACACAAACTAAACTTTAGCTCCTTTATCCAAACACGGCCATGTGTATTTGTGTATTTCTAGAGTCTCATGACAATGAGGATGTTTCAGATCTAACTGAATGTTCACTATAAAATCCACTCCTGCAATACATAAATAGCATTAAAACAATCAAGATGGAACACATGTCGGGTAAAAGCCATTTTCAAGGGACAGGGACAGGGAGACTGGGAGATGAGATGAAAGATAATCTTCATTATGAGTTCCTTCGAGGCTTCACCAACCAACTCTATAAACAGCATCCATATGAACATTTGCTCACCTATAAACTACTATTAACTTAACTCTATATGACATGTGGTGGAAGATCATGGCAATCTCATCACAGCAATCATGCGGCGGAAGCCAAGCAAAAACAGTTTCGCTGCCCACTTGCCAAGGAGGATCGTGAATCATGTGACTGCCAAACAACCAATCTGCGTGGGATAACTTGCAGTTGTTGCAGGATGGAGCAGCTTGAGATCGCTGTCCCAGGCGTCGGCTGAGTCAGCACCACTGGTCTCGGTTTCAGGGAGGAATTCGTCGAAATCGGCCAGGGATTTCAGCTGGCTGCTCAGTGAAGCTATCGTCTTCTGGCAGTCGGCCAGTTTCCCTGCAGCCTTGGCCAGCTCTGTCTCCTGTAAACCCATAAAAAGGTGTAGGATTTCATGAGACTATCTACCAATCACCACCAGAATTTATTGAAAATGAATGAATGGCAGTGAGGTGCCAATTTTGTTGCATGGAATGGAAGTTACAGTACCTTTCTGAGCTGAAGATCTTTGATCGCCACAGATTTCACTGGTTGGTGGCCAAGAAGAGATCTGCAGGAGATCTGTTCCTTCATCTTCTGACATTTTACCGCAAACTCGGATGACTGTGCCTTCTCTTTATGTATCTGTTCCTCCAGCAAGCTCATCTTCCCACGTAATTCCTCGGCTTCTTTCTCTCTGATCTCGAACCGACTAGCCAGCTCCTTCTTCTCAGTTTCAGAAGCACCCGGTGCCGATATGTAAGCTGACGACAGGTTCTTCTGGCTCTCCAGCTTCTTCTGCAGCAGGCTTATATTGTCCTTCAGGCTACAGATTTCAGCGTGTCTCGACTGAAGCTCCACTGTCACTGGCCTCTGTTTCTCGATTACATCCTCGAGCATTTTAACCTTCTGACTCAGCTCAACGATCTGTGAATTCGAAGACTCCAGCTGGGATCTAAGCTCATCTCTGTGCTTACCCAACGCCTCCAGTTCTTGGCACCGAACTCCGAGTTCAGCAGACGACGACGCTTTCTCTTCCTCGACTTGCAGTTCCAAGCTACTAGCCTTGTTTCGCAGAGAGGCGATCTCCTCGCGTGCCGACTCCAGCTCCAGCTCGACGCCCTTCTTCTTCGCTTCCAGAGCATCAATGCCATGGCATTTCGTCGCTAGCCGGATCGACAGGGCCTTCTCCACCTCCAGTTTCCTCTCCATCAGGGCGATCTTGTCGCTGAGCTTCTTGGCTTCGGACCGCGACGTCTCCAGCTGAGAGCTCAGCTCCCTCTTCTCTGCCTCCAGCGCCTCCATGTCCTGGTACTTGGCTGCGAGCTCAAGCGTCAGCGCCTTCTCAGACTCGAGCCGTTCCTCCAGGATGCGTCCCTTGTCCAGCAACCCCGCGATCTCGGCCTCCATGCCGTGTTTCTCGGCATTGGCAAGGTTCAGCTGCCGCTGTAGCTCAGCTGATTTCTCCTCTGCCACCATTACCCGGTGGCGGCAGGTCCTCAGCTCGCGCTGAGCCTCGTGCAGCGCCTTCTCCCTCTCAGCCTTGTCGGCTGCCAGCTTCCTGACCTTCTCCTCGAGCCTCGCCAGCTGCTGCCCGCTCGCGTCCTCCTCGACGGACGAGGCGTTCGCGGACGCGGAGGCGAGCTTCTCCATCTCGAGGAAGTCGTCCATGACGCCGATGTCCGCGGCGGTCCGTGTGATCACGCCGCCGCTCTTGTCGTTCCTGAACTGGTCGAGCTCGGTGATGAGTGCGGAGGCCCATGAGTCGGAGCAGTCGGACTGGCAGTCCGTGACCGACTCGGCGTAGGCCGAGCTCGGAGACCGCCGGAGAATATCGACGGCGGGCCTCCGTGCCGCGGCGGCCTGCAACCTCCTGCACTCAGCTTGTAGCTTGGCCACCTTCTTGATTCCCTCCAGCTGCTGCTTGCTCGCCGACTCCGCGGCCCGCCGGTTGAGCTCCTTCTCGATCGTCCTGAGCTCCAGCTCCTCGTTCTTGGCGAGCAGCTGCGCCTTCAGCGCCGAGTTCTCCTTCTCCAGCGCGGCTAGCCTGGAACCGGTGTCCTCGCGCTCGGACTTGGCCTCCAGCCTCGCCGTGAGCTCGACGATGCGCAGCTCGAGGCCGGCCCTGTGGGACTCCACTGCCGCGCTTGCTGTGCCAGCGCGTCCTGCACCGTCTGGTCTTGCTCGTCCTTGGCACGCCGGAGCTGCCGGACGCATTCCTTCAGGGCGCCGTCCACGTGGACGAGCCGGTCCTCCAGCCCAGAGTTCTTGGCCGTTGCAGCGTTCAGCTGCGCCTTCAGCGACGCGATCTCCTTCTCGGCCTTCTCCCATCCTGCTAGTACAAAGGAATACAGTTAAGATTTCTCTGAACTTTTATGTTCAGAAACTGACAGAAGGACCATGGTACCTAGAACAGCCTCCTCTGCAACTTTGGAATGCTGCTTCACGAGATCATCCTTGGCACGGATATCCAGAACTACGGATGATAGCCTCTCACTCAGCACCTTCACCTTCACAACGTTCTTGTTGTTGTCGTCCTCCAATTCCTTGGATGTGATCTCCGGCGAGTTTGGAGAGCTCTTGGCCGTATCCTGATCAAGGAAACAAAACCATCAAATATCCTGCGGATCAACTTGCTTATTTTGCAGCAACAGAATGCTACCCATCTCAAACTTCGGTCACTACTATGAATTTGTTTTCATAAGATTTGAAATACTACGTATTCGTACACAACAGTGAGATTTTGCAAATGGGATCGTCCATCCACCGGAAGCACTAGAAATTTTTGCCAGATTCTATTGCTGTCAGGGCACAAACGTACACCTGTCACATCGAAATGCACGGCATGGTACTTTGGCGGGGCCATGTTATCCTGCCTACTGTACTACAGGCTAAAGGCTGTCAGTCACAGCTTTCAGAACTCCATAAATCCCAATTACTCTGGGAGTAACTTGTAAACAGCAGGACTCGCAGTACCACATTACCATTGGAGACTGCAGTGCAGAGAGAGAAGGCCAGCTCCGGTTCCGGTCAAAGATGAGAAGCAATGGCGGCAGGTACTCACTCGGTCATGCATGCACCGCCCAGCACAGGACCAGAGCTGGAAGAACCATGACCAGAGAGGGGCACCTTGATTGCACTGTGCCAGCACGCAGCAGCAACAAGATGGGCCATTTCATTTGGGCCGTGTACCACACAGGCATGTAGCAGTGCAGCTGCAGCACATGGAAGAATCGGACGAACGGCCAACCAATCAAGATGCAGCGCAGCCATGATGTTGTCAGAGGAAAAGCGAGTCCCAACCAACACCCACATCGATGGCCATGGGCAGGCAGGGCCGGCAATGGGCAGGCCAGGTACTCAGGTAGGGCTTGCCCTGCCGAGCCGAGCCTACCTTGCTATGGATATGGAAACCACCACCAGGACAGCAGTGCTGGTCTCGTCCTCTACCGTCCTAATGGATGATGGAATTCTCACATGATCATGAACAGAGGAGGGATCTGGTCAGCATTGTAGCTTTGCTGCCCACCACAGCAATGCAATGCATGCAGGAGGAAAGCATGAGAAAAACTGATGAATCTTGCCTGGCCCTCACTCAGTGTCATGTGGGCGCGTAGATGATGAGTTCGGTCGGTGTGCCTTTGCCCAAACCCAAATGATTGATTTGCTGTTAGAAGGTCTACGGCTAACGCCGTATTACGATCCCTGTTTTTGGCAGACAAGAAGTTAAGCCTGTATATACAGAATTGCTGAGACATCTGAAGGCACAGTACAGGGGTCCCTATACTGCCATGCCACAGCATCCCAATTTAGGGGCCAGGAACAGCAAGGAATTTGTCCCGTCAGTCGGAAACTCTGTTCTGTTGGAGCTTTTGGATTTTTTGGAGACTTTTTGTGTGTTGCAACTTGTTGGACCTTGGTGAATGGTGATAGACTAGCTAGCAGGGCTACAGAGGCCTAGCAGATCTGGCACTGGATGAAACTCACATGCACTGCACATGCTACATGACCTGTTAACTGAAGGATTGCAGTAGCAGCCTAGCAGGACGAGATGGGAAAGTCAAATGAACGCCCCTGCAGCGTGCACTGCAACTGCAATGCTTGCTTGTGGTTCACTCCTACCCTCCTACGCTGGGGAGTATTATTCTTCAATGCCAAGACTGCTACTGTTGTCTGATTTACACCTCTCTCCTCCCTGGACTGAACTCGTCAGTATCTGACTAGACGCGCAGAAAACACGGAGGGATGAACTTGACTACGCTTCCCTCTAAAATTGAGCACGACATATTGTAGAAATGAAGAATCCAGAGCATGGCTCAACTAATTTTTTTTGACACATCAGTTGTGTGGGATGCGCAGAAGGGCGAGGAGAAAAAAAAACCTGTGCACCTGTTCATCAGTGATCCTCTCGGAGGCCGAGGTCTCGGTCTCTGCGGGGCTCTTGTCAGTCGACTTGCGCCGCCACAGCCAGCTCCGGCGGTCCATCCCCTACGCGACCCAATGCCGATCCTTCCGTGCCCTGTCTGTCCACTTCCCTCCGTGCCACTGCAGCGAGCGATCTTCACTGAATGAAACCAAAAGAGACAAAAAGCGGAGTCACACATATCGAACGGTTAGTATCCACGCGATTCGAAGCAGGACCTTCAAGAACACAAACTAATCTAAATCCAAATAAACACACACACACACACACACAAACTAATCCAGTGATTATCGGCTCGGGGAGAGAAAAAGGGAACGTCTTTAACAATTTTATTTATCTTTCATCAAACTTAAACGCCCCAATTCAATCGCACACCAATCCCCAAACCGTCCCCGTCGATCGGAACCGAGAGAAAGAAGAGGCAGAATCACTTCACTTGGGTCCCCATGAAAGAAAGCAAAAAACACCAAGAAACCATACAATTCGGATATACAGAGCAAATCGCGGAGAAAAGAAGAACGAAACAGAGCAGACTGCGCGAGAGAAAGAGAGCGCCGAGTGGAACAAGAAGGAAAGCTCTCCTCACCTCCACCTCAAACTCAACCCCACGACCCGCGGCGGGGACGACGACGGAGGCAGCCAAAAGAACCACGCGGAAGGAAGGCGATGATGGACAACAAGACCCGGGAATCAGGCGGCCGCCCCGCAAAGACCCGCGCGCGCCTTCTGTTCCGTCCGTCACCGCGTCCCGGCTCCTCCTCCTCCTCCTCCTCGGCGCGGCGCAACCCCAACCCCTATGCAAGGGGCCATGTCTCCACTGCGGTTGCTCCCGTCCCGACCCGGGAATCCTTACGCCGCACGGGGCCTTTTAAAACTCGGACAGGCAGGCAGACAGACAGACAGACAGGGGAGCGACAGAAGGAGGAGGAAGCCGTGGGCGTTTCAGAATCAGAGAAATGGAGGCTTCGTGGTCGCCGCGACGCCGACGTACACGGCGCCGGCCCGTATGTGTGTGCAGACGAGCGTGCTGGTTTGCACGGTGACCATAACGTTTGGTTTCTTCTCTGTTTTCTTCTCCTTCTTCTTCTTTTGCGAAAAAACTATATTTCTGGGAGGACAACAACAAAAAAAAAAAGAAATACATGAGATGTTCGATGTGGCGTGCAGAGCAGACGTACTACTATGCATAAATATCATCGAAATATTTTTTTTAGAGAAACAATATCCAGGAGTGTCTTTTTTATGCATTATGTACTTACATCCACAGGATGGGCACATGATACTTTTATGGTGGAGTTATTGGTTTTTTCTTTATATATATCATTAATTATGTCCATGGAGAAAAAAAAATCAAGATTCCAAGAGTGTTCATATTTTTTCTCCCAATTATTTAACTGCCCAGTTTTAACGCCGCAAAAGATGCCATGGAGGACCCAATAGCAAAGGGCTTTTCCCTGTGTGCTATTAAAAAAGATAGTGTCAGCCTCCATACCATTAAAAAGATGGTTCGGACATGTGTGTCATGACGTTTATCTCTTTTGTCCTACACGTCATTCCGTCCACCTTCCATCTAATTTTCGCCGTTTAGTGGTCTGACATGTGGATCCCACAACAGAAACTGTCCAAAACACCCTTTCTTGTTCCCCATACATCTCTGGCTCTGCTCGTCGCGGACGGAATGAAGGTGGACAACACACGCTGAGTGCGCCGCCGCCGGCCCAGCTCGTCCACTCCGCCAAGGTCGCAGCGCTCCGCTGGCCGCCACGCCGGTGTGGAGCGCCACCACCGCGCGGCGCCAGGTGCAGGCGAGGACGAGCGCGGCGCGTGCGGTGTCGACGAGCGCGGCGCGGACGGAGGAGTCCTGGTCCCGGACGCGGCAGAGCGCGGCGGCGAGGATGCGCGGGACGAGCGGGGCCACGGCATCGCGCGGGTGGGACGCCGCAACGAGCGCGAGCGACAGCACGAGCTGGCCTGTCGCGAGCGCGGGATTTGTGGGCGCGGGCGAGCGCGAGCCCCGACGCGAGCTCCACTTACCGCACGGCATAGCGCTCATCATTTGCACAACACAGCCACCCGTCCCCGTCCCCTCCCCAGCTGCTTGCGAGCTCATGAATCAGAAGCAACAGGTGCCGTCGGGGTGACGGTCGTCTCCGGGGAGGACGTGCAGATGCCGTCGGGGCGGCTCCTATGTCTCCGTGCCTACGCCGTCGTCCGCAGCGCGTCGTCCTCCGCGCACACCCGCGTCGACCAGGACCCCGACTGCCGCGGCTACCCGCACTGGGGCGAGGCGGTGCGCGTCGAGCTGCCCGCGGGCGCGCGCTAGCTGGACGTCGAGATCTGTCGCGTGCACGGCCACGCCGGCGCCGGGGGCCGGTCCCGTTCCGAGACAGTGGCGGCGGTGCGCGTCCCCGTTCAGGACTTCACCGTCGGGCCCCTAGGCCACCTGCATTGCTTCACTACCGGCTGTTCGACTCCGCACGCGGGACGCTGCACGGGAAGCACACGCCGCCGGCCGCCGTGAAGGTCGTGGACGCCGCCGGCGTGAGCGGGAGTGGTCTGTGTTGTGCCGCCGCCGTGGAGCAGGGGAAGCTAGCTAGGCCTGCTAGTAACATCCAGCCCACGGGCGGCATGCACTCCGACCTCAGGAACGCACAGGCCTTCACCCAACCTGCGTGCATCCAGCCCACACATGCTTCATGTCCAAGCTCTTCGCCCAGAGGGCAAGAAGATCTGCCGTCGCCGGCCTTGCTGCCTTGGCGTGATGTTGGGAGATTGGGGGAGAAGAAGGGCATTTTGGACATTTTCCGTCGTTGGGCCCACATGTCAGGCTAGGAAACGGCGAAAATTAGACGGAAGATGGACAGAATGACATGAAGAGCAAAAGAGATAAACATCATGACACACAGGTCCGATCCATCTTTTTAATGGTATGGGGGCTGACACCATTTTTTTCAATGTCACAGAGGGAAAAGCCCCAATAGCAAAAGGGTTACTAGCTCCAGCACCAACTACAGCGTCCCTTGGAAATTTTGGCAAAATCTTCTGTTTTTTTTTGAAATTTCTTGTGAAGTTGTTCTGTTACTATAATGTTCCGAGGCTAAAACTAAAACGATGGCTATCCAGCAAAACTGTGAAAAATTGTCCGCAATAGATCCCGGTACGAATTTTAAGGGCCTGGTTGGGACTGCTCCGCTCTACGTTTTGCAACTCTGCTCCACGTTTTTTAGTCAAACGGTTTCAGCTCCACGCACACAGCTCCAGAAAAAAGGTGGAGTTGTGAGAGCACCTAAAGAGATACTCCACAAACTCCAGTTTTTTATGAAACTGCTCCACATTGGAGTTTGCGGAGCAGAGTTTGTGGAGCAGTCCCTACTTGGACACCAGCGTGATCACTGTTTTTCCTGAGTTGTCAAACACCCTGTAATTCCGCTCCTTCTAAATACAAAGACGATTAATAAGAACATCGAAGGCCTTGCTGGCACTCTTATTAATCCTCTTTGTATTTGCTATTCACCTATCTAAGGGCGCCATGTTGTTGATCCATATTGACCGTTTGGTTGGCAAAATCAGTTCCGATGCTTGCGAGAATCGCTTAGGACGATGCCAAATGTGTGAAGAGCAAAAAAGTTTACGTGCTCGACATGAGTTCCTAAATCGGCTGAAGGGTAGTTTTGCAGTTTGCCTTCCATATGTGTTATGGGAATCAAGCATAATAGCCAAATAATCCTATAAAATGATTCTAATTTCATCTCATGAAACATTTTTACAGAGAATTTGAATATGAAACATTTCTAAAAAAATTCTGGATCCTACCAAATGCACCATAAGGACTGCATCCGAGAGACCCAAAGTATGTTGAACCACACCTCCAAGAGATTAGTGAAATCATTTTCAAAAGGTAAATTTGACTATTATTAAATATTAAATGAAAATCATCTCCAACAGACTTTATAAATAACTCTCTAAATTTATTAGCTCTCTCTATCCCCACCTCATCCACACTCTATTTTTTTTCTTGAACTTTGCTCTCTCTATCTCCAAAAAAGTTTGTTTCGGGGCTACAGAGCAAAGTTCAAGAAAAAAAAAAGGTCATAAACCTAAGACCCACTTTTTTTAGGGCCATAGAGCTAATTCTCCCATTTTGGATAGACTATCTCACTAACTATCTAGACTCTTCGTTTTACAAAATCTGTTGGAGTATTATAATATTATGTATTTTAGAGAGTAGCTAAATCAATAAATTTGACTAATTTTTTAGCTATTTTTTTGTAGATGCTCTTAGAGAGCATGTGAGTAGAATATGGTCCATCCTCTCCCTATCCTGACAACACACCGTCTTGCATTGCACAGCAGTAGGTGATTTGAGGCAAATAATCGCAATTCAGCCACCACATGATCTCCCGCTGTCTTGTACAAGCAAGGTGATTAGTGAATCAGTGTCGACGTGTAGTCACTGTCATGCAACCGATCAACGCACGGGCAGCGACATAAATTTGAACATTGTTTTCGCAACAGGACACAAAATGCTAATAATACAAAAAAAGATGCTCCTGAAATTAGTGTGAACAGAAACTGACGAGTGCTGACGTCGGAGTCGTCAGGTTGGCATGCATCTTGTGGACTATGAGAGCGCCTTGCAGGAGGAGAAATTTAATTTTGGGATTGGGGAGGGAGAGAGAGAGAGATGGTGTCAAAAAAAAGTGTAAGGTCACAATCCAACGTGTCATTTTCTTCCTCATCTTTTTCTTTTGAAATAAGTGTGGAGACAATCAGAGATGTACTGGTTTAAATCGACCCATCTTTAATTTCTAATCTTCCTTCTAATCATGCTAGCTAATCCATGACAAATAAGTCTTGACGTGTATTGGCTGCCAACCATCGATTAACCACTTCAGCATTTTTGAGGTTCCGTGTGAGGTACTGAATTTACCTTATATATATGCCGTGTCTCTCACTATCAATTTGCGATGTTGGATTGAACACAATAGTTTCTTTCAGCCACCTTGTTGTTTACTACTCCCGGGCCATCTTAGAATGATCGATAAACCTGTTTTTGTGTAGTGAAAGGTCAAATCTTATAAACTTTGGCTAACAATTACCCAAATTATACTCAAGCTCAGGACATAAAACTTGTATCAGTAGATTTGTACTCAAAGTGTATCTAAGATGACATTGATTCTCTAGCAAATGACAGTATATATATTGCAAGAGAAATCAAGAGTCAAAATCTATTTTTGTATGTTTTTTTGTCTGATGAAAATACACATTATTCCGGGACTAGAAAATAAAATAAAATATAAACCAATGACATCAAAGAAAGAAAGAACTAAAAGCTCTCCGGTCTTATGATGATATAAGCGATTGAATTGAGTGAAAAGGAGATGGACAAGAGCACCTTATTACAGGTCAAAAAGAAAAGGTGAAACTCTACCGTCAAGCTTGGATGGACCAACTCTCCTGCGATGCTTTTATTTTACCTTTTGACCATGTATGTTATCTTTATTTATCAATTGCAACTATTAAAAATTATAAATTTGTCAAAATCGGATTATTATTAATAATTTGTAAAGCTTATGTTTCAAAGATATTGGTGTGAATTAATCTACCCTCTCTACTTTAAATTACAAGTTGCTCTCACTTTTCTAAATATACTTTTTATTATATATCTACATATAGTCTATTTATATGTATTGCAAGCATAGTATTTAGAAAACCCAAAATAATTTATAATTTAGAACGGATGGAGTATTTTTTAACGTAAATGTAAATTACACCAAGATTTCAATATTATCAGAAATCTCTATAACAAAAGGTATAAGAGGCACTACCAAATTATACTTAGGTAGGCACAAACACTAGCTACTGAACGGTGCAACACAAGCTACTGAACGGTGCAACAAAAAAAAAATCTAAAATGTTATCTTATACGTAATTTGGATCAATGTTAGTAAAAAATGAGATTGCCATGAATAAACTTTAAAAATAATCTATTGTAGGATATGAATTAAAATCGCCTGAAGATGAGTCAAGACTTGGACGCTATACATGTCCATAAGACAACATCATTGTCCTTTCTCTAAAAGCATCTTCAACTGTGATCTACGAGTTAGCTCTAATATTATTTTATAGTTAATGGAAGAGAAAGAAAGGTTATATCTTAATGAAGAGCTGATCTTTAGTCCAAAATCACGTGAGTTTGTCATGTAATACTATTCATATTATAAGCTTTATGGTTAAAGTTAATATCATTGAAGATGTTGTGATTGTCGTAAGAATGAAAACAGAAACAATAGCATATGGATGGTTGGGTGACTTGGGTCACTCTTTATCGTCAGATGTATATAAGGCACGTGGAGCGTGTTGCGTGTACAAAACTGTATGCGAAGGTGCCCGATAGTATTTTTTACAGGCTTCCCCTGAATTCCATGCGTATCGGGATTACCACGAGCATTCGATCGTATAGATATGACATTTTGTCCAATATATACCCTACAAGAGTACAAGACAAGAGCAAAATCAACACGCATCACGAAATTGCCAAATAAATCTGCTGACATGTACGTACTGCATGTGTTCCTCGTGGCAAACGTCATTGTTTCGTAAAATGGATAAAACTCTCAATAATATGGCACGACATCATCACTTGCTTTCCTTCGTTTGTGAGGATCACTAGTAGAGAAATGTTCTTTTGTCCCGATTGGGAATGAGCTTGACTCCGGGTTCCACTTTAGTCCCGGTTTGTCACAACCGGGACTAAAGATCCGCCCAACGCGTAAAAAAATAATAAATCATTTGACCACTGCGCCTCGCAAGAATCAAACCTATGACCTCCAGCAGAGTTTCACATGCAGCTTACCACTTCACCTACCCAATGCATGTGACAATGAATAAGACATTTTCGTTTTGAACCAACTCAGCAAAAGACCTTTAGTCCCGGTTCGTAACACCAACTGGGACCCGGTTCGTAACACCAACTAGGACTAAAGGGTCTACCTTTAGTCCGGGTTGATATTACCAACCAGGACTAAAGGTCCGGGTACATTTAGTCTCAGTTTTTAACACCAACCGAGACTAAAGGTGGGAATAAAGAGCCCCACCTGCAAAAGGTTGTTGTACTAGGCATTGAGCAAGGGACTTTGTCCCGGTTGGTTTTACCAACTGGGAGTAAAGAGAGCCGCAAAAAATACCGAGACTAAAGCCAATTTTACATTCGGTTCAAAGGTCTGTTCTCAACTAGTGGATAATTTTACATGCCAAAGTTCTTGATATTGGAGTTTTATCTCCTCCTCCTCTTCTCCGGCAATGGTGAAGGAGAAGGGTGGAATCGTCTTCTCTATGACGGCTTTGTTGAAGACGAGGCCGACAACTTCGACGTCACCATCTTCATCGACATGACGACATGGACATCTTTGTTTCCGGACGGCGGCATCAAGGCGAAGATGATGTCGCCGTCATGGAATAATTTTCTCTAGTCTTTTCTTCGTTTTGTTGTGGTTAGATCTGGCCACAATGAAAGACTAGGGAGAATATTCTTTAGATCAGTCTTCCTCATTCTTCGGTGGCAGAAAGAAGAAGAAGGAAGACATCAGTAAGAAGAAAAAGATCCTCAATTCCACCTACAGGAATGTTGGCCGTCGTTCGTTGGGCAGTTGTTCTCAGGCCATTTGCCGAGTGTTTGCATGTGCGGTCATCTACACTGCAAAACGATTAACATGTTATGATTTGAGTTGTGCTATTCACAACGTGGCTACTATCTCATATGACAAAGTGTTTGTAATGCATTGATGTACCCAGGTTTCATATAATATAATTCTTCTTTCGTCCTTAAAACAAACTAGTGGATAATCGAGCGAATCAAACAATGGATCAACTAACACATCAAACTATTCTTCTTCTCTGAATAACACGTCTTGGTAGTGGTACAGATAACCTGCCTATGTATCCATTATTATATTACACATATAAAGATTGTCAGACTCAATCTGCATATAAATGGAAGTTACATCACATACTGTAGTACATGCTTGGGTGTATGTTCCACGTTCAGAAAGTCGAGAAGAGAGATAATATAATGTGAGGCATGTATCATTTCGATAGAGCGAATCAACGCGAAGTAATCAGAAAGCGAAACAACCACGGAAATTACGGGTATTGTTCTTTTGATCAATATAACTACTCAATTATATACAGTAGGTTCATGTTACAATTACGGGTACAACTTCGAACCGTGGAAGGTTTTGGCTAGTACTCCTCTGTCTTTCAAATTACAATACGGTTTGATTTTTCAATATACATAGTTAGATATATAGTATTGTCTGGATACATAGGGGCTGTTTGGATCCTTTAGCAAATAGTAAATGACAAATAGTAAATGAATTTGGCAAATCTTTTGTCACTTGAGGGTGTTTAGATCCCTTGACAAATGACAAATGGAAAATGGCAAATGACACATACAAAGACAATTGTACCTCTAATAATTACACTCATTCACATGTCATGCATAAGAGGGAGGGGTATGAGTGGAAGGATTTTCTATTTGCCTTTGTTTGCCACTCCAAAGTGGCAAATGACAAATGACAAATTTTTGCTCTTTTGTTATTTTTTACATTGCATGTTTGGATCCATTTGCCAAAAAGTAGCAATTCTTTTGCTCTTTTGCCAATTTGCCAAGGGGATCCAAACACCTCCATAGTAAAAGCAATATATCCAAAAAACTAAAATATCTTACAATTTAAAACAAAAGGAGTGGATCACAACACCCTCTGCATTCATATCAGTCATCCATGTTGGATATCTAATCTTGTTTGATATAAAGTTTTCCCTTTAGAAAAACTACTCCAAAAAACTATTTATATTCTTTTTCATCGTTAGGGTATATATTTAAGTAAAAAATATTATCTAACAACTTATTTAATTATTTATCCAAATAGTCATCCTTTGTTTTAGATTTCTCAGTAGTCAAAGATATATAAAGTCATTGGAGAGTAGAAAGATATAGAAATAATTTTTTATTCAAATGACTTTCCAAATGATAATTTAGAGAGTGAATTTTAGAAACACTCTTAGAGATGCTCTTAATTATCTAATATATTTCACATAAAAAATATTTTAATTGCAATTAATATTTTTATGTCGAAGTTAACTATTAAAGGTTTGAGGGTGCTACGAAGATAGTTGGCTTCATTTTTCTTTAACGATAACTAGATACTCCCTCATTTTCTGAATGCATCAATTTTTAGATTTGTCTTAATAAGTTAAACTTTTTTAAGTTTAACCAAATTTATAGAAAAGAGCATAAATATTTCTGAAGGTATTATTTCGTTAGTTGTGCATCATAACATGGTGAGTAATTTATTAGCATATAGCCCTCATTTGGCACAGCTCCTTCACCAGCTCCAGGAGTTGTTTGGAACTGTTTTGTGCCAAACGGGGTAAAATAAAACAGCTCCATCTAAGGTGCTCCTCGGAACATGCTATCACAAGGGATGGATGAGAAATGAAGATGAAAATAGTAGCTTCTTTTTGCTCCCACTCACTCTGGCAGGACCTGCGTGGGATTTTATTAGAGCATATCTTAATGAACTACACACATGTAGAGGTATTTTGCTAAACGGTTTATCAAAACGACCCTAGGTACGGTCTAGGTGAAGCTGAAACTAAAAATATAACTTTATTAGTGAAGTAAGAACCCTATGCCAAATGGGACGCAGAAGCATACTTTTATTTTACTTTTTCTTATTATAATGTGGTCATTTATAGGCCTCAGAACTGAATTTACATGCTTGGATTTTAAATTCTTGACTTGACCCAAGTTGCTAGAGATTTAGATGCTATTCTTTTAGTGATGAGTTTGTCGGTCTCTCTCGAGAATTCTAGATAATAATATACTCTCTCGTCCCTAAATAACTGTCTTTCTCACTTTCTGAGAAATAACTTCGATTAATTTTACTTAAAAATATTAATATTTATGATACATAATTGACATCATTGGATAGATCTTTTGATCTAGTTTTTTAATAAATTTATTTGGAGACATAAATATTGTACATATTTTATATAAATCAAGTCAAAGTTGTGATACGAAAATCCAAAATGATACTTAAATAGGGAAGGAGGGAGTAGATGCAAGATAACACGGTCGAGCATGTTGAGGTTGATTCTGCATTTGGATCGCCAAGCTCTCAGTCACATCATATCATATTTATATATAGTATATATAGTACATACACTTGTAGATTCTCCTTTAGTTGTTTTCCGACAAGCAGACAAAACCTTGTGAAAATTGGGGGTTTAGTCATGCATCCATATTCCTTGTCCTCACCTTTGCAATCTATATACTCCTATGATCTATTAGGTGACTTTAAGCTCTAGCCAGCTTCCAATTAATGATTATGCTTTCTGTGTGACAGAGACAGCTTGTATTACATTTTTGACGAAACTTCACCGAAATACTATCTGCATTCGCAATAACCTGCAGATGATAATGTACTGGGGGCCTCCGCTGCGTCGGTTCTTGGTAAGCGATTATTGCGAGCGATAAAAAAGTTAGTTTTTTCAGTATATCTACTGTAGTATGAATACAAACCCAAAAGTGTTGTTATGGTCTAATAACAGTCTAATATAAAGATGCACTGACCTAGTAGAAATATTATAAACTCTTTATTGTTATGATTGATATGAATCACCATATTACACGCACTTTATAGCGTGTGATCACTACATGTATAAAACAAAAGATAAAAAAATGATAAAAAATAGAATAAAAAAGCTTAAATAAATTTAAAACTAAAAATAATAAAAGATTTTGGAAAGTAAAAACTAAAAAAGATAAAAAAAACGCCCGAACAACTCAATATAAAGTTATACTGGCATGATAGAAAGACTAGAAGCTATTTATTGCTATGATTAATATAAACTACTACACTACATGCACTCTGATGCGTAGGGTCGTTGCATGTATAAAACAAAAGATATAAAATAGAAACACTAGATTCTTTATCACTTGCTTCGATTCATATAGATCATGCTATATATACTCCGCTAAATAGGGTCATGTATAAAACAAACGATAAAAAATAATTAAGATAAAATAAAGTAAAGTAAAAATAAATAAAATAAGAACTAAAAATAAAATAAAATAACAAAATTAAAATATAAAATAATAGAGTTACAATAAAAAATCAAACATAAAAAATTTAAAATAAAAATAAAAAATTAATTAAAAATTAAAAAATAAATATAAAAAATAAAAAAATTGTCAAGTTGATGAACGGTTGCTGATGGCGGGGAGGCTAGCAATTTATGCACGGTTGAAAGAGTATCATATACACTAATCCAACTGGAGTTGGAGCCACAGAGAATGACTTTGTTTTATACTCTCTCCGTCCCAAATTATAAGACATCCTAAGAATATTGGAGAGTCAAACTATCTCAAGTTTGACCGAACTTATATGACAATATAGTAACATTTATGATATTAAATTAGTATCATTAGATTCGTTATCAATTATATTTTCATAATATGTCTATTTGATGTCATAAATATTTATAGTTATTTCTATAATTGTTGATCAAACTTGAGATGCTTTGATTTTCCAAGATTCTTGGAATGTCTTATAATTTGGGACGGAGGGAGTATATGTTTAAAATTTCAAAACTTTGCTAGATTCTTCGCCACATAAACTTTTTAGACATATAATGTAATATTAAATATAGGTAAACTAATTACACAGTTTAACTGTAATTTTGTGAGATGAATATATTGATCCTAGTTATTTTGTGATTGGACAATAATTTTTAAATACAAACGAAAATGTTATAGTGCAAAATTTTTTTTAAAAAAATACACCTACAAGGCGTAGCTCTGGATACGACGATGCTGATGCTGGCATGCATTTCGCAACACGTGCCACGTCCGCCTCAAGGACATTATATATATATAAGGACGAGTTTTTTATTAGGACCAAGAAAATGATGTGTGTGTAGGATATTTAATACGTACAAATTAATTAACCGCTGTTGGAGGCGAACATCACTTTCATCATCCCGTGTATATATGATCTTGTGGAGGTAATGCTGCTTTACGAATACTAGTAAATACTAGTATACGATTGAGGAGATGATGATGCGTGCTTTAAACTGTGTGATAAAATGGTTAGTGTTGAGAATTTTTGAGTGAGGGGAGAGATTAAATAATTAATCAAGCTCAGTCGCGCTCTACATGTACTCGTGGGGATCCGTCTGAACTTATGCCATGCATCGCCGTTGCTCCCGACCGGCTTGTCAAATTAAAGATGGATCGGCCGGGGCGTGCATGCATCATCTGCAGGCAGTCGCGCGGCCCCACGCGGTCTGTTGCGAGTCGGCGCCAGGTCAGCAGCCCTTGTGTCGTGTCAGGCGCGCCACTCATCTGTCTGTCCCATCGATGAAGCAAGCAGCAATCCTTGACTCATCACTCATCAGGCGGTACCTGCAACGAAAACTGTATTGAGGTGGCTTTAGAAATTCTAAACGGATATATGGCAGCAAAAGAAGTGTTCGGTGTGTCTGGTTTGTTACAGCGTTTTATGTCAGCGAATAAGACTTGAGCAGACGTTCGTGTTTGAGTGGCAACGAGGAAGTTCTCTCTAGAAAGGGTAGACACGCGGCAGTACCTGTTTTGCATTGATAATACATTTAAGCTGTCCGTCCTAGAAATAATATAAATCAACTTGTTTTCTTTTAGTTTTCTTGCATTGAGGGAGTACTCCCGCTACTGTACTCCCACAGTACACTGTGGTGGCAGGTGCGGCACCGCACATCGACCGATCTGCATGCGCGTACACATCACGTGCCTCGATGATCAGTTACGCTTTTTATTTGACTGATGATGATAGATGATCGATCGATTTGGTTACGCCAGCCGCCGGCCGGGCCTAATTTTTTACAATCTAGTTTTTTTTTTAACTACTTTCATGTTTGGACCCCTGGAGAAACTATTTCTGTTTTTGGACTCTGGGGGTCGGCGCCATGCCCCACGGCGTCGAGGTAACACAGGTCGACGCCATGCCTTACGGCGCTGAGCATTTTGACCAGGGGCTGAGTTGGCGCTGACGGGGAAGGCACCTCGGCGCCACAGGCCACAGCGCCGAGGTATGTAATACAGAAACACATGTGCAATTTAGTTGGTCGAGGCTTGAGGTGTTGAGCCTTTGGTTGTGGGTTTGAACTCAAATCTATACATTTTGCTATGTTTTTAAGCAATTTTTTTTATAGAATACATGTGTTTATATAATTATGAATTAATTTTAATTATAAGTAAGTAATATTTTTATATGATGTATTTATTTAATTATAATTATGGAGTAACTATTTATTTATTAGTTTATATATCTCGACTAAAATTTATTGATGGATAAAAAGTTATTTCAAAATTAAAGCATTAGAACAACCAAACTCATTGTTTCAAACATCAAATAAAAAATAAATTATAAAACGGAATGTTTCAAGAGCTTATAAAAATAAATTAAATAATTCTTATTTTGAAATTAAATAAAAACAAATTATAAAAATAAAAAAGTAGTAAAAATTGTGTAGATTCACTGCCTTGACCAACTGAACTACACATGTGATTTTAAAGAAAACTAGAAACAAATATCACTTGTTCTATTTACAAATGCTAGATATATAAACTAATACATAAATAAATAAATAATTACTCCATAATTATAATTAAATAAATGCATCATATAAAAATATTACTTACTTATAATTAAAATTAATTTATAATTATAAACAATTGTATTCTATAAAAAATATTGCTTAGAAACATAGCAAAATGTATAGATCTGGATTCGAACCCAAGACCAAAAGCTCAATACCTCTAGCATTGACCAACTAAACTAACATGTGTTTCTATATTATGCTAGAACTAAATAATACTTGTTCTATTTACCAAAGGCTAGATATATAAACTAATAACTCGGCGCCGTGATCTATGGCGTCGAGGTACCTTCCACGTCAGCGCCAACTCAGCCCCTGGTCAAAATGCTCGGCATGGCGTCGACCTGTGTTACCTAGGCGTCGTGGGGTATGGCGTCGACCCCAGGATCCAAAAACGGGAATAGTTTTTTCCAGATGTTAAAATGTGAAAATAGTTGAAAAAAAAACTAAATTATAAAAAAATAGGCCGGCCGGGGCCTCACGTTTTTGGGCGGTAGCGATCGATGGAGCGAGACGAACGCATGCAATGCAACAACCCCAGGTCATGTCGATCGATCAGCTGCCAGCCATGTCCATGCCGTGTGCGTGCAGGTCTGCAGGAACAAGATACGTCTACTACTACTGTTGCTGCCCAAGTACAACCCTCGTCAGTCGTCAGCAACCAATAAAGCTACACAGATAGTAGATGGCTTTGCGTTGCCGATGGGACATCACATGGGCCCAATTCAAGCCCCACCATTCTCGGGCCCGAGCGCCTGCGCAGCCCAATTAGCACAGAGCGGAACGACGAAGCAGCCGGCCTATCTATCGCCTATCGGGCTATCAATCGGCGGCTCACGGCCCGGTCCGTCATCCGCACGACGACGCGCCAATGCAAATTGCAAATACGCGAAATGCTGATGCTGATCTGGTGGGCATCATCATCGTCGCGTCTCTTCTCCGTCCTACAGATCTGCGCGCCGTGACCAAAAGTCCAAAACTAGCTTGTTCTTCCATGACCATTGGGTTGTCTGCTGCTGCTGACAGGCTCAACACGTACTGACCAACTCTCGACTACTGTATCTCCATCTTGCCATGACAAGAGCTAGCGTGCCGGCTCCTCTTAGAGCATGGCACTCCAACTACCGTGCATGCCTGGTGCGTGGCCGCTACTATTGTTGATCCTTATTACTGTATCGTCTTTTCGTCGGTGTCTAGTCGTCCTCCCTAGCCTCTCTTTGTTAAGCGTACGTAAGCGTAACATGCCTTGTCTTTGACTAATAATAATACTGGTAGGTCGGGTCGTGCATGCATGAACAGACCCACCACAAGGTTGTAAAGCAGCAGCGTACTAGTTGATCTCTGCATTTCTTTTCTGGTAATTTGTTATTGTTTAAGTTCCTACTAACTACTTTTTGCTTATGTGTTTGGTTGCATGGATTGGATGAGATTGAATGGATCATCAAGGGATCTCTGGTGTTTGGTTGGATAAATTACTGGGACCAGCAAATCCATGGACAAAGAATAACCCTCGGATGCTGGATTTTTTGGTTCGTAAAAATCTCGCGAACCAGTTGCTCCATGTTTTCTGATATTTATTATTAGTAAATAAATTAAAAATTATTAGTATGTTATATTATTACTTAGTAATTATGATGGTAGGATTAGTTTTTTTATAAGTGCTAATACATTGATTTGTACATGTTTCATGTACTAATTAGGTTATTAGCGTGTTAATTAATATATTTATTTTTAAATGTTGATTATCATGTAAAAACTAATATTAGTAAATATGTATTGGTGTCCAACTAATTGTTATTATTTGTAAATAATTGATATAATTAGTTAACTATTCTAGTCTCATGCACTTTCATCCATCCAACCAAACAAAAAATGACTCATTTCATTCACTCAACCAAACATGCATCATGAATATTCTTATCCCAATATCCGTGGATCGTTACATCTCATCCAACTTGGTCCTCCAACCAAACGCACACTAGAATCTCCTGTAACTATGTTGTGTAAGTGTTTATTTCTATGCTCTTCTTCTTAATGAAGAGCAAAATGCATGGACGAGCTCGAAGTTGATGTGTCATCTAGGACCCTCTATTTTCAAAATGCTAATTCTTGGTCCATGAACTTGGCTTCAGCTGTCATCTAGGTTCAAATGGATCTAAACAAGCTCGGCAAACTTTATATCAAAATTGTAGCTCTCGACATAATCTACAACTTTGCAGTTGAATTTATTTTTTAATCGAAACTATTTAGGGTCCGAAAGTACTGATGTAAGTTTACAAATTTTGAAATTTAAAATGTTAAATTATCAACAAATCTCGCATGTTGACATGGTATGTATGAAAGTTATAGTTATTGTGCTTTTGCATAGGTTGGATAAATTTAAAATACTTTGGCTTAGACGAATAAGTACACCTTAAAATATTGAAGCTTTAAAAATAATTTAATTTAGGGCGGAGGGAGAACACCTCAAAGTATAGGAAGTGTCAATTATTTGAGGAGTACACCTTTGCATTTTATTGTGTGGATGGTACTACTCTAGTAGCATCAACTGGGGCACTGGGCAGTCAATTACATGCAAGTTGCGGCATAAACAGGTGTTTTTGACTGCCAGTCGTGGCGTGTAGTGGCCACCTCGCAGAAACTGTGTTTGGCCGCCAATCGTGACAGCTACACAAGTTGAAAACCAAAGTCCAAAGGTCATGGGAAAAAAAAAAGAGTAGTATGGGTGACATCCGGAACCAAGTATATATGAGTACACCAGAGAAGATTGCAGAAGCAGAAATGTGCTGTTCTTCTTGGCTTTCAGTTTCAGATAACTACTTCAAAAGGTAAAACTTTTCGGAACTCCCAATTTGCGTCACAGAAAGTGCATCAAAGGGGGGTGAGGCAGTGAGCTAGCGCGATGGAGTCTGCTCTTGCAAAGCTCGCACAGCTGATGGGGGCCAAATCCGGCAACCTCATAGACTTGTCAAGCGACACGGCCTTTCTCCGAGATGAGCTCTGCATCATAAACTCTCTCCTCAAGAAGCTGGACAATGAAGATGAGCTCGACCCACAGGTGAAGGCTTGGAGCAACCAAGTCAGGGAACTGCGGTACGACATCGAAGATTGTCTTGACGAGCTTGCTCTCCGGGTTGACAGCGCCGCTGCCAAAGCCGGGTTCACTGAGAGGATTTCTCACTTCATCGGTGCTTTGAGGGTCCGCGTTGAGGCTGCCAGACAGATCAAGGAGCTCAAGACTCGCCTACAAGACATCGATGGACGGCGTAAGAGGTACAGACTTGAAGACTGCATCTCTAGTTCTCATTCTACGGCAATCGATCCTCGGTTGCCAGCGCTCTACAAGGAGGCAGCCAATCTTGTGGGTGTTGATGGTCCTAGAGACGACCTCTTCAGATGGGTAATGGACGAAAAGAAACAACTGAAAGGAGTGGCTATAGTAGGATTTGGAGGTTTAGGAAAGACAACACTTGCAAATGAGGTTTACCGTAGGGTTAAGGGCCAATTTGACTGCCATGCGTTTGTTTCAGTTTCCCAGAGACCTGATATGACAAGGCTTCTCAACAGCATAAGATCAAAACTTTGTCAGCAAGAGTCTTCTTGCCCTTGCAATGTCGAAGAACTCATTGACGATGTTAGGGATTACCTACAACACAAGAGGTACTTCAATATTATTCTCTATTTCTTTAACAGCATGTAACGATATCTTAATCTTGCACTACCAATTCAACCTTAACAAGTGAATTTCAAAAAAAAAACTTGATCATTGGGGGAAAGCCTCCTCTGAAGCATTTACGGAAAGATAGAAGATTCTCTTCTGGGCCGAGAAAAAGCTATCTAGGACTATGCCTTGGCGTTTGGGTTACCCGTTTTTTTTCGGGTCGGGTAATTCAAAATTCAGGTAATAAAAATTGCTACCCAATATTAGCTCCGAAAAAACACTACCCAAAATTTCGGGTACCCGATAATTTGGGTTTGGGTTCGGGTATTACCTGATATACCTGAATTTAAAAAAAATCAGCAAACTAAATAAAATTTTGGTAGCATTATACATAATTTCAGCACCAATTGTATAGAATTTTTAACAACAATTTGTAGAGAATCATTTATTATAGTTATTTGTTCAAAAAATAGAGAACTATATTTTAATAAAGTGATATGTTCAAGTGTTCAACTAACAACACATCATAAATACAAAAACACATACAAAACTTTGGGTAGTTCGGGTAGTTTGGGTACCGGAGGATATTATCCGAATTGCCCAAACTAATTTCGGGTAATCAAAATCACTATCCGAATTTAGGATCAGTACCTCGGGTTCAAGTAATTCGGATCCTGGTTCGGGTAATTCGGATCCAGGTTCGGGTATCGGGTTTTTTTGCCCAGACTTATCTAGGACATGCCCCCAACCATGGTCAGGATCACACTGCAACTATCAGTGGGCCATGTATTTCATGGGGAAATAGCACAGCAAACAGGGTCGAACTCCTGACCTTAGGTCACATCCCTACCACTATGCTATGCACACGTTCTCCCTGTTTGGGACAACATAACTAATTCGTCATAGAATCTCATAAATGCATTATGAAGATTTATTAGTTGTTCTTTCTCAACAAAAGTTTGTTCTTCTGACTACCAATTGTCCTGTAACCATCGGTTTCCTTAATCGAGTGGTCCTGTAGTCATACTCCTAATAATCATGGAGTTGGTTCGAATTCAATAGTGTTTCCTTAAATGCTTATCTTCTGAAGTGAGTAGTCTTTCATATGGAAAATTGCAACTACCCTAATCAACACATGATCTGTTCAAAAAAAATTCACAGGTACTTAGTAGTAATTGATGATTTGTGGGATACAATATCATGGGATACTATCAAATGTGCCTTTCCAGAAAATAATCTCAGAAGCAGATTTATTGTAACCACACGGATTGAGAGTGTTGCCAGGATCTGCTGCACTCACCAGGAATGCTTGTACAGATTGAAACCCCTCAATGACCATGACTCAAGAAGATTACTGTTTAGAAGAACATTCAGCCCCAATCGTGATTGTCCTTCACAACTCAAGGAGGTTTCAGCTGAAATTTTGAAGAAATGCGGCGGTCTGCCGCTTGCAATAATTACAGTTGCAAGTCTAATAGCCAATCTACCAACTAGTGAAAAGGGGGACTGGGAGAAGATAAAAAATTCATTAGGCTCTGAGTATGGGACAGACCTCACGTTGGCAGGGATGAGACAAATTTTAAGCCTCAGTTACAAGAATCTTCCTCATCAACTCAAGACATGTTTCCTGTATCTAGGTATATATCCAGAGGACCACATAATTCAAAGGGATGATTTGGTTCGACAATGGGTCGCAGAAGGTCTTGTGATTAATTCTGGTAGGCAAGATGCAGAGGATTTGGCAAAGAACTACTTCAATGAGCTTGTAAACAGAAGCATGATTCAACCTGAAGAGACTACTACAATGGAGAGGTATTGTCTTGTAGAGTGCATGATATGATGCTCGATTTGATCCTTACCAAGTGCACAGAGGACAATTTTATCACTGTGGCATACAATTCTCAGGGCATGAGAAAGCTGCATAACAGAAAGGTACGTCGACTCTCCCTCAACATGAATGGGGCAGAAGGGTTCTCAATTTCATCTGTTAAAGTCATTGGAAGCCAACCGCAAATTCGATGTCTTGCCTTGTTTGGTTACACTACTAGTATGCCTGCATGTGTACATCTTTTGCCAGAGTCGAAATTTCTCCGAGTTCTCGTCCTTGACCTCCGGAAGTTCAATGGCAAGCATCGGTATGAAGAAGGCATTGACCTGACAGGCATAAGTCAGCTAGTTCTGTTGAGATATTTGAAGGTAGAGGCAATGAGCAGTCGTGTTAAGTCACCGACAGAGATCCAAGGGTTATGCCATCTGGAGACACTGCAAATGCGTTGCGGATTTTTTGGTGGTCTTCCATCAGATATTTTTCATCTACCAGCCTTATTGCATCTCAATGTCACACCATTGCTGTATGGGTTCCCTGACGGGATTGGTAACGCAAAATCCCTGTGCACTCTGAAGTACTTTGGCTTGATGGAGAACTCACTGGAGAACATTCACGGCCTAGGAGAGCTCACAAAGCTGAGGAATCTGAAGATATGTTGTTTTCCGAAATTCTTGCTGGACACTGCAAGTGGAAGGTCATCAATGGAGGCATTGTGTTCATCCCTTGCAAAACTTGGTGGCTACAACCTCAGATGCTTATCTGTGGCGCGATATCCTGAAATCTGTGCTGACATTCTGAGTTCACTGGCACCTCCTCCACACCGTCTGGAGGCACTAGATCTGTTAGCATGGTATTTCACCAGGATTCCTAGGTGGTTTGCTGAGCTCCATAGCCTCTCTTACTTGGAGCTTTCTGTAACCGAGGCGATAGAGGAGGATATTGGTATCCTTGGGAAGCTGCCCTCACTCATGCACCTCCAATTTCAGATCCATCAAGCCCCTAAAGAAAAGATCATCATACATGGCGGTACTGGACTTCTGTTCCCAATCCTTGTTAATTTTCAGTTCAAGTGCCAACGGACAATGTCCCTGCAGCTCTTGATTTTTGAGGTAGGAGCCATGCCCAAATTGCGACGACTTGAGACAGAAACCAGCGTGGCATTGCTTAAATATGAGGGTTGCAGGCATGTCGGAATGGAGCACCTTCTAGGCCTCTATGAGATATGTGTATCCATGTTACATGGCCAGTGCTCAGAATCTGAAATAATAACTGCAGAGTGCACCCTCAGAAACACCGCTAGTGCTCACCCGAACCATCCTACGATCACAATAATCTAAACAGACTCAGGGCCAACGGTGGCATATCCTTACCTGGGTAACTGCTGAATGAAAAGCCAGCCCTATATTGTATTATCTTCTACAACACTGGCATCTTTCATTTGCTATTGTACACTAATGATAGCTCTTCGTCCTTTTATGTTGAATTATCCCTCCTGTGTCCAGTACTATTATATGTATGCTAAAATAGCCTTTTCTCCTCCCTTCCCACTGATCTGGAGGGAGCTACTGATTATTTAACAATGAGTTGAATTGAAGTCAAATTTCACTGTTCTCCGCCCAAAAAAGAAGGAAAACACTTCGAACTAAGCTTGGAGTTGCAAGTTTCAACTCAGTCCATAAGCATGATGTCTGTAGATATATAAGTAGTAGTAGCATTCTGTAGTTCTGTAAATGACACAATGAAATGCTGAAAAAAGATAAAGAAAATGATTTAGTAGTAAGTAGCAAGAAAATGCTTAAACTTAGTGTGTGGTACAATATAGTTTTCGACCTTCTAGAAAATGACAAGGATTTTATGACTAAGAAGGTGTTTGGTTTGCTCACTTTACAGGGTCATCCGATCACACCGGCAACCAATTACATTTGTTTGTGTTTGTTTTATATCCAGCGTAATGTGTTGACGGGGTAACGGATCCGCGTCTTCAGAAATCGATTCCCGCTCGGTTGGGGGCGGCAATGGGTTCCAGGAGCAATCTGGTTGGCTGTGTGCTGAACCAAACAAAACGAGTATGCAAACGTTCCATTCCCGTTACCGCAGTGCCATAGGTTCCCTTTCCGCTGCCTTTGCCACTTGCGAACCAAACAGCACCTAAATGTAACAATGAGAATTGCTGAAATCATCATGGTTGATGTAGCATCTTTGTTTTGATTTGTAGTTTCACACACACTAATTTGCATGTTACAATGGCGATGCCTCACCCAAAAAACAAAACAATACAAAAACGAAAACATGGCTCATATGGCAATGAGAGTGCTGCCTGCAAGTCAATACTGATTAAAATTTCGCTCACTCCTCAAATCTGGCATGAGGATCTCTAAATGGTTTATGTGCTTGTGTATTTACCTCAAATCTGACTGAGTATTACATAGTATGGTGACACAGACAGAATGGACGTAACACCCAGTCTTTTAGTTCTGAGATCAAGTTTCGTTTGACCCTATTGCATCCTTGGTGGCAGAGGCGGAGCTCCCCATACGGCATGGTGGGGCAGCTGCCCCAGCTACCGCCGGAGTGGATCCACTTGTATACCTCTGTCTTCCCTCCGACAGGCAGCAGCAAAGTAGCGGTGGCGTTCGGCGCATCGACGGACCGAGGAAGACGATAAGAGGACCAATTGATCAAGCATAAACGATTCAGCCTTTAGAACCAAAAAAAAAAGACCCATGGCCCAATAAGCCCAGCCGGCCCAAGTGGAAGCCTCCAGCCCCTAAGCTATCCTGGTCCAGCACTCGCATTCTCTTGTGCGGCAGCACCCAGAGTCGGAGGTCACCATGTCGGAGCTCCGCGCGGCCGCGCCCGAGCAGCCTTCTGCCATTCGTCGGCAGCCGGCGCGCCAATCACTGCAACTGCCCCAAGAGGCCAAGCCCACGCCGCACCGGCCCCAAGCTGCTCTGCTAATGGAGCAGGATTTGGTGGGAGGCGGAGGTTGGTCACGGCGATGCCGATGAGCAGACGAGTGGCGCTGGCCACGGACGTGAGCATGGCCGATGAGAAGCTAGAGAAGTGAGAGACGGAGGAGGCCGAGGTTGAGGCTGAGATGCAAGCGGCCCCCCCAACAGATGGGATGGTAACTAAATCACTCAAGAGCATCATTACCATGCTAGTACTTTCTTGGTTGCTATTGATGCTATTATCACCGAGATACGATTATCAATCGCTGTTTAAATTTGACATAGATTGTCTCGATTTGCCCCACCTAAATTTTTGTTTGAGCTCCGCCACTGCTTGGTGGCTTGGTTAGTGGTTACTGCTCCATGGATCTGTGTTGTGAGGAGTGTGAACATATTGAAATGTTTTTGTCGGTTAGAAAAATTGAGATGTTTTTGTCTGTTTTGACAGCCGGTGCATTTTTTCTCGAATACACAAAAGATTTACGTATCATTGTATATTAAGAAAAAGAATTTAGACAAACATACAACGCACTTTATCAAGCGCAAAAGGAGATGGTGCATATAAACAAGGAAACACAAGTTTGATAGGCATAGGACAGAACACAAACATTTGGTGTGCATTGCACATCACAATGAATCAGTAGATGGTGCCGTGGCATCGAACAATAGAGGACGAGGAGGAGACGACTTACTCGATCCAGGAGTCCTCTATGCCGAACTGAACTAGAGCGGGCGACGCACGGACGCAGGCAACCAGCGCAATGGCGCCGACCGATGCTTTGCCAGCTGCCAGTGCAGCACCACGTACACGTGCGTCGTGGGCGCAAGGCGCGGCTCCCAGCAGCCGAAGCCGAGCACGCACGCCGCGCCCTGTGAGTCAAGGCGCTGGCGCCCATTTTCTTGCGCTCCCAGCTTTAGCTAGCCTAGCGAGGGTGGCGGCCAGGATTCCAACATATCCCATGATCCGCTCTCGCCGTCTCGCGTCGCTCCACTGCCTCCGGGCGCAAGCTCGTTGACGCCGCAGCCATTGCCCATTGGCGAAGCTACGTTGGGGTCATGCTGGGCTATGCGGCTACGCCCATCTTGCCTTAATTTCTCTAAAGCCCATATACTATTCAGCCCATATATCCAGTCCACCAACGTGTACAAGCTTGTCAGGGTCAAACAGGCCAGGCCGCCAGATTCAGCAGCAGAGCCCCGCGCCCCTAGCTCCTCACGGCCCACACATTAGGCATGCTCCAACGGTTCAGTTCCTTTCTTTGCCTCTGTACGGTACGGGTACAACCATACGGACACAGGTATAGCTGGTGGGAATGGGTCGGGTCGACCGTTCGGTAGTTGACCCGACCCATAAAGGCAAGGCCAATGGGCCACCTCAAAGTTTAAAATAGGTCAATAGGGTCGGAACCTATTGACCCAATAGCTATGATGACCCAATATCTATGATGGGTCGACCAAACTATTATATAAAAATATTTTTTCTTATTTTTTATTGTTTTTTATGTTTAGAATAAATATGACAAATAGATAAATTGATTTTTTTTGCGCCGTGATTTGTCCGTGGCTGTGATTTGTCCCAGCAGTGCTAAGCATATCGGTCTTATTTTCTTTCACGGATTGGATTCTGGATATGTGTAGTATATATGTTTCCATCTAGATTGCAAACTTGATTGTCAGTGTTATCATAAGGGCGTCCGTAATGGCTACCTATTTGACTAATTAGATGTGACGTGGCATGAAAAAAGTAGGAGATAGTAGTCACTAGCTACAAGCAAATAGTCTATCTATTTCACGTAGTCCAAGACTATATGAGAGAAACATGTAGGTCCAGTACTATATATTAGTCTCTTTTATTGTCTCTCACCTCCACATCAGCTGACTATGTAGCTAGTACTAGCTATTACCATTGCGGACGCTCTAAGAGCTATATTTCAGAAATTTTATTGCTTCTTTACTGACACGATGGGCATCGAGAAGGTTGCCAACTTGCCCCTTTTCATTAGTTGCGTGACTTAGTTCACAGATGTACTTGTTGCAGCCATGACCCGTTGCTTGTGCACTCATTCTCTCTGTTTTACAAAGTTATAAACTCACAGATTTCATATTTGATATTATGTCTAGCTATCTATTTAATTGCATGATATTTTGGGTCGGCCCCAGGGTACTCATTGAGTCAGCGAGACCAAAGACTTTAACGAAATTGGGTCGACCCATGACCTATAAAATTGACCTTGAGACTATGAGGCCGGATCCATTGTCAGGGCCGGGTCGACCCATTCCCAAGTTCTTGTTTTCTATTTTGCTTTGCTTCCAAACTCTATGGGTAGTAGAAGTGGCTGATTGAGTAATACGTATTTTGTTGTTAATTGAGATCTTTTGTTGATTTTTTGAGAGAATTCTATATGCTTTGCTAGTTTATTTGCTCTAATTATAAGTGGTAAGGTTGATTTCTTTCTCACCTGGCTGAATTGGTAAATTGCCGTACAATTTGCTTGAGGCTCCATCGCTGGGCGCAGGTGCAGCACGATCGACAGCCACACGCGAGGATGTTCATGCGTCATTCACAAGAAAACAAGTCACCGTTTCTAGAACACATGACCTGGTCTGGAGTCGGCGCTAGTTACTGGTTGGGTCGTCCTCCCAGAAAAAAGTTAGGTGAGAATCATCTCTACGGAAATATAGTAGGGATTGTTTGGTTTACATGTAGGATCATGTGTTATTATAACAACACACATACCCACCATGTTTATAATATGATCCATTCGTCAGCTACACATCCACACACACACAGAAGACCATCCTACCCAATTTATTTCCCGTCCTCCCGTGGTCGGTTCGTCGGACTGCGGACCCATGCGCGGTGCGCCGATGGAGATCGGGCTGTGGCCTGTGGGCATTTAACCCGGGCCTGCGCAGCTGTCTGGCTGGCTTCTTGCGGCCGCCCGCCCGGGCGTCGGCGCTGCCGGAGCCGTGGATGCTACCAGAAACCAGATCGGACGCCTCAGTTAATCAGAGGGAGCATCTGCTCAAAAAAAAAAGTTAATCAGAGGGAGCCGGTCCACCTGCAGCCAGATCGTCCCTGCAATTAGTCCTGACTTTGCCATGTCGCCACGTGACTAACCCACGAGGCCCCTTTTGTCCAAAAAAAAAACGCGAGGGTCGACGCAGCTTCGTCTTTATACCGCGGGGAGGCGGAGGGAACCGAGTGGCGGAGGCGAGCTAATCTGACGGCGGCAGCGACGACTCCAACGACCTCGCGCGGAGGCTGCACTGCTCCAGCCAAGGTGAGAGCTCTACAGTCCCACTTATCTCAGGCGTGGACGCGCCGGTCTCCCAGGTACATGTGGTCTTCGTGGCCTGGATGCCTTGCTCGCTCTGGGGTTTCTCGCCGGGGTTTTGATCCAGCGCCAGCGCGGGTGCGGGCCCCCTCTGCCGCCCTGCTCTCGCGTCTCGCGATCACGAGATGCGGTTCATAGGGCGGGCGGCTAGTTGATTGATGCAGCGCAGGGGTGTATGCCGTCTTGGTCGTGCAGATATTTGGGGAAGAGAGAGAGAGAGAGAGAGAGAGAGAGAGAGAGAGAGAGAGAGAGAGAGAGAGAGAGGAACCGTGAGCTTTGAGTTGCCAAGTACCAACGTACTGTACCTTTTGCTATCAGCTTCTGGTTTGCTTTACCTTGCAGACTTGATGCATTTGACAAAACAGTTCTAGGAATCGCTGTGGCAACACGACTGACTGCAATAGCATGCTAAGGCCCGTATGTATGTGTTGCCTGATGTAGGACTGCAGCTAGGATTCATGTGTCATGTGGCCATGGGTCCCAATTCTTGCTTCAGATTGTTATCATATTCTGTAGATTTCTAGCTGTAACATCTCATTCTACTTGTTGAGAAGTCCAAGGCTGAATTCTGATGAACCAAAAACTTAGGTCTGCAAATTTGTTAAAGTATTTCATATGTGTCTAGTGCTCGGACCACTGTATCGGTGAAGAATAGATTATCTTCCCATCGAGCCATGTCCGTATGTCCTACTTACTTGAGTGACTTTGGAGAACTATTTTTTGTCAATTTGTTGCACAAATTATAGGTGTTCAAAGCACAGTCTGTTTTGTTTTTATACCCTTGTACATGTACAGGGTGAAGCACCTCATTCAATATACCCTGAGAAGAAGCTGAGGTGTGGGTCAGTTAAGAGTGGAATACTCTTAGGTGATTGACTTTGGTGTATTCTGTCTTACACATATATGAAAGGCTTATGCTGATATTTTGATATGCAGTTCACAAAAGCTGTTTAGAAAATTTCATAGCTGGTAGACCTTTCCGGCCGAGCCCTGGAATGACGATTTGTACATAAAAACCTCTATTTCCTACCTTAATTGAATGACAGAGCTCCAGCCATTATTTTCAAAAAAAAAAAGAAGAAGCTGGTAGTCCTTCCATTCTCTGATGAATGAGATCCTTCTTCTACACAGTAGTTTTTAACTTATAGCTCCCTGCACATAATCAGCAGATTCCTTTTTTTTTGTCAACTAATGAAACAGTGTGCCTTAGTTAACCCCATTTTAGTTAAGTGGGTTGTGTGAAGTCATTAGTTGGTGGTCAATAGAGACATAGTGCCATTGCTTTCTTCAAAAATGAATTCAGTAACGTATCTGAACATGTACCCTAAGATAGAAGCATAGAAAGTTTCCTTACAGTAAGTATTCAACTGTTTAGGAAATAGTCTTCTTACCACACTCCAGTTAAGTAAACAAACTAGGAGGCCAGAAAAACTATTTTCAGGATTCAGATTGATACCACTGAACTACTTGAAATATATACAGCACATATCCTATGGCACTGCCTTTATTCACAGTCATGCCCAGTGCATGTTGGTTCTTTCCCACTGTTGGCTCTTTCGCTTGCCACCCTCGTACTCTACCTCAATTCCTCGTCGCTCCCTCTTGCCTTGCAGTAGCTTTTGGTGTGCTGAATCCAACAACACCATATTCTCCTCCCTTTGATAGATTTGTCCTGAGGCAAGTGGCTGAGTCACCTACTGATTGTGTATTTTGCCTGTGTGATGTTGCTTCCAGCACTGATCTGATTTCAGCTGTAGTATCTACTCCCTCTGATTCCAAATGTAAGCTGTTTAGTACTTTTTTTACTGTAAATACAGCAGGAGAGACCCACACTGTAAAAAAATTATTATTAAAAAAGGTCATTTAGTACATTCTCCATGGTTACATTTTGACTAGCAATATTATATTATATTATATTATATTATATATATATATATATATATATATCAAATGGAGATAATCATATATTATGAAATTACTTTGCATGACAACATCAACGTTATGATATAAATTTAATTAGATTTTTAGATATTGGTGCTCAAAGCTAAAAATATTTGACTTACGACAAATTTAAACCATTAACATTTGTAGTCGGAGGTACATGGCTAGTAGAAGCTTCCAATATCAGTTTTGAACAGTAGTGATAATTTATCTACTGCTCCTACTAGTACTTGTGGTCACACTATCCTTTGAGAAGATTAGTATCAATGGAGGGAATGCAAGGTTCACAGTAATTAGGGTCAACACAATACGGTGTGCCTATTCTAAAGTGAAGCTCTGATTTAATTTCTTTTTAAATATTTATACCTTGGCCGTTTGTATTCTCCATGAAAGGAGTTTCTTTTAATGCATCTATACATCTTTTCTATTAGTTTAAAAATCAATTAACAGGCTTTTAGTTCTGTGTTTGGTCTTCATTAGGCAAATCAAGTTACAGAAAGACTGGTCGCTGGATTAATTTAAACTTTGAAGCCAAAACCTGGCTCTAACTAAACCCCAATTGTGCTGGCAAAACATTTGATTGATCACCTGTTCAATGGAGTGCAGCCAAGCTGACCACAAGGTCACCTATGTACATATGCCCTCTTAAAGAAGTCCACTTCTGACATTTGTGAGAAAAAGAAAATAGATACTAAAATCTGTGCCAAAAATTTTGGCCATATGTGTGCTACACTGCTTGTTCCAAAAAAGACAAATAACTTGTCTCATATTTATGAAAAAAAATTCAAATTGTTTCTCTTGTGTTTTGTGTAGATAGTGTATGGTCTACTTTTTCCACAAAAATGATTTATGTTAACATACTCATCCATGTTCTACATGTATATTTTAGAAATTTTGGATGTTAACAAAGTGCATTTTCCAAATGAGATGTAGATATCCCTAGGCTCAATCAAATATTTGTGCAGTATTGTGTTATATTAATGGACTTGGTTCCTCTGTTAAAAAGGGCTATGTTTGACTTGTCATTAACATAAATGCATCCTTTGATAAAAAAAACCTAATATATATTTTTCAGGCACCATGTCACTCATGTCTCCTTTCCCGGGGATGGATCTAAGTAAAATGGATCTCCCGACTCTGACCCTCCTTGGGGCAGCTGGTTGTGTAATGCTGACTATGCATTTCACTGTGCAATTGGTGTCACAACATCTCTTCTATTGGAAAAACCCCAAGGAACAGAAAGCTATACTTATTATTGTGCTAATGGCTCCACTATATGCTATCTCTTCCTTTGTGGGTCTTCTTGATATCCAGGGTAGCAAGACATTTTTCACATTCTTGGATGCTGTTAAAGAATGCTATGAGGCACTGGTGAGTCTTCTTTGGGTCAACCTGTGTTTTCGAGCCTTGCTATTTCACTAACACTTGTATTTTCCTTTTTAATTATGCAGGTGATTGCTAAGTTTCTGGCATTGATGTACAGCTACTTGAATATATCCATCAGCAAGAACATAGTCCCTGATGAAATCAAAGGGAGGGTGCTTCATCATTCCTTCCCTGTTTCTCTTTTCCTGGTACATTTCTTGTTCCTTGGTACAGAAGAATTTTTTATTTCTGAAATTTTATAATTGGTGCTTAAGTTTTGCAATGTATGGTGAGTTATGTTAGGTCCATACCTGGAGATATCTATAAGGAACCTTTCTTATTTGAAGGAGACAGCATTTTTTCTAATTAAACAATAATTAGTTTCAATCTTTACAAGAACATTTACACTTATCCATTAGTAAAGTAATCATTAATGTAGTTTTTGTAGAATGATTGAACTATATACTTAATGGTGAGTAAGCTTACACCAGTTTTATCTTTTATTTATTTCAAATCCGATTCCTTCAGTTATATCTCAAATCTTCTGGTGTACGAAAATGTTCTTTATTGTGTGTGTTTGAACTTCAGTTTCTTCAATTAGTTTTCCAAACCATTGTGTCTATCATGGTTTACAAGGCGTCACCTAGGTGACGAGGCATGCTGAGATTTTGGGTGTCCCAGTTTTCATGTAAAAAAAAAACAGCAAAAGGGAGTTATGGAGGGCAGTGGCGGATCTACAGGGGGGCTGGGTGGGCTCTAGCCCCCCCTAAAGCACATAATCACCACTAAAATCACTGTAGCAAAAGCTTAAAACCACCATTAAATCTTGCAAATTAATATCTCCATTGTTTTAGCCCCCCCCCCCCCCCCCCCTTATCTCCCATCCTGCATCCGCCACTGATGGAGGGAGAAGAGAGGAAGAACGGGATGGGAGCTGGCCAGCAATCTGCAGTTGCTGCCACCCCTGCTGGTTCTGGCCCAGTGCGCAACTCAGAACTTGCTCTGGTCAGGTGCAGCACGGTTGATCTGGAAGGGGGTGGTAATAGTGATCTATCTGAGTGTGCAACGCAGTGAGGAAAGGCAAGGGGAACAGCAGGCAGGAGAAGGCATTCAGCATCGCATCAAGAGAACAAGAGCGAGCGATAAGCAAGTGGCACCGGGAGAGGAGAGAGAGAGAGCGATGGGCCAAGGGGAATCTACTGTGCTGTATGTTTGATTGGGAGAGCCACAGATGGCAGGTCATACCAGAGAGGGGTATATGGGCTGACTGGTGGGCTGGGCCAGCTTCTTTCTTACTCCTTCCTTTCCTTTTCCTTTGCCTTCCTTCATGCTTGTAGTTTTGCAGTTTCTTAGATTAGATTGGTAGGACATTGCCTTGTGTCGTCTTCTAATTGTGTAGACATTTGTAAGTGATGGTTTGCCATACCTCGCCTTACTGCCTTATACAACCATGGTGTCTAGAACTTTGCTTTGCCTCATTCTTAAACGATTATCTCTTGTACCTATAACGTTCATCAGAATTTCAATAACTGTTGGCAGCTCAATTTGTATTTAAGTTTACATTTTTCTTAGTTTTGGTTTCTATCTTTGATTCTTTGTTGAAAGGAACTAATAATCTGATGCATTCTACTATGGCAGCCCCGCAATGTCCGATTGGAGCACAAGACACTAAAGCTTCTGAAGTATTGGACCTGGCAATTTGTTGTTGTTAGGCCAGTATGTTCCATTCTGATTATTGCACTTCAGCTTCTTGGGTTGTACCCCAGTTGGGTCAGCTGGACGTTTAGTATTATACTGAACTTTTCAGTCTCCATGGCCTTATATGCCTTGGTTATTTTCTACCACTTGTTTGCTAAAGAGCTGGCACCTCACAAGCCTCTTGCAAAGTTCTTGTGCATCAAAGGGATTGTTTTCTTCTCTTTCTGGCAGGTATATCATCTTTACCTGAAAGGCCGTTTGGTAATTCATCAATGTTTCTGAAAGCTTTATATAACTTTGCATGGGTGATTCTCTTGATTGCTTATAGACAACTCACTGAATGATTGATGTGTTTTAGATAGTACCTGCTTGGCATGACTTAAGATGAAAAGGTTCACTTCTCGTTAATTCTTTGATTATTTAGGGTTTATGTATGAGCACCTCGTGTCCACTTTCATGCCATATTTTCTGTTTTAGAAACTCCATTTACAGTTTTAGTTCATGCAATCGCATGTAAACTTCAGATAACAATTTCCTTATAAAACAGTGTCACAAGTACGTGTTGCTTTATGGGTGATAGAGAAAGCAAGAGTGTAGTGGAAATGAAAGCTACAGTTAAAAAGAAAAACAGAATCCAGCTAGTCAATTTGAGGTATCTCATCCATTTTGGAGGGAAGCTTAATTTGTTGTTTGATCCTGCTGGAGGACATGTTCATTTTGTATTAGTCAGCCAGTGCTCATACAAAATGAAGTGGAAAGAACCTCATCCTTTGTGGAGTGGAAAGAGCTATTGGCCTATTTTGATTGAAGTACCACTTAACTGTCCAAATTTTCAGCCTGACGAGACACACCCATTGCATATTTTTGTTGCAGGGTTTTGCGCTGGATATTTTGACTGAAGCAGGCGTGATCAAATCCCACCATTTCTGGCTGGACGTGGAGCACATCCAGGAGGCGATCCAAAACGTCCTGGTGATCCTTGAGATGGTCGTGTTCGCCGTCATCCAGCAATACGCATACCATGTCGCCCCCTACAGCGGCGCTGACAGGGCCAAGTTCGAGAAGAAGAACGAATGAACCATGGTTCCAAAAGGAGTGGAAAAAAAAAGACCACGCTGCTCCTCTCTGCTTTCTGGCCTGTTGGAACTTGGAAACGGAGCACCAGTATATTTCTGCAGACACGAGTTCATCGAGTCTCGCGAGTAGTATACTAGTATTTGGTGGTAGCAAGTTTATCGTACTCGTACTATAAAATTACACTGTGCTTGCGGACTGAATAATTTTGCTAGTTTTGTCGTTTTGAACGTTGTCGCTGAGGCATTGGAGGCAGGACTGTTCATCTTGTATGTAGTACACCCTCTGGGGACTGGGGGAATCCTTTTATGAATAAAGCTATAGTCCTGTTGTACAGAGGCCGCACTGGACTGATTCCGATGAGGCTGCCTGCAACTACCACTGCTGTGTGCTGTGCTGGCCTGCTGGGGGATGATTTTGCAACCTGCGTGCATTGCCCGCACAGCACGCTCGCTCTATTTTTTTTCAGGAAACATTATTATCTGACAGTATAATTACTACTGTGTGTGGTTTTGAGGTCTGGCTAATATTCGAGAATACTGCTAGTAAGCATGCGTGTCATGTGAGGATTTTGAGTAGAGTGAGTTTCAGAGTTGTGAAGTGACAGGAGTACATCATGGTCGTGTGTTTTCTACTGCATGCTTGTGTACGTACGGAGTACTCCGTATGATGAGAAATTGTTGTATACGGAGTGCTCCGTACTGTACTGTATTCATGGGTTCATGGGCAACCTCATCATAGCCTCTTTAGCCTCACTGCTGCTGCTGTGACTGCGAGACGACTGGCGACGGCGATGCGATGCGATTCGCCCCGTCGTGTCAGAGAAGAGTGAGAGGCAAAAGCAGGGGCAGGGACTCAGGGGCTGGGTACATGCTATAGTTATAGGCCCGGCCCATCGTCCTGCGGCCTAGCGTGTAGAGGAGGGGGCGGTACAGTACCTGAAAGGTGAGAAAAGAGAGGCCGACGTCTGGCCGTGGACGGTGGACCGCATTCCCTACTACAGTGGCCAGGTGGGCACGAAATAAACACTGCACTGCGCCCCGCTGCTGTGCTGGTGATGGCGTTGGTGGGACCATGTGTAACTCCTGTAGATTCCGATTCCTAGTACGGCACACGGGCTCTATAGCTTCTCGTGACTTTTTTTGCCAGCACGAAGAAGCCAGTTGGCTTTGGCTCCTAAACTTTGAAGCCAGTTGCCTTTAATCAGGGGGTAGGGGAGCACAAACGTCTTATCCGCCTCCTGTTGTTGTCCCAAATGCCCTGCACGTACTCCTCCTACCCTACCCCCAATGCTTTTATCAGGTGTGAATTGTGATGCTGATCAGATCACGGTAGAGTAGTAGACAGAGACTGATTGCTCATACGTACAGATCGAACCGGGAAAATTAAAGGAGCATACGCCTCCTCATCCTCCTCCAACTTGTGTAGCATGTTGCGTTTGTTCGGCTCTGTGCGAGAGGAACAGCAGATCTTGTGCGAAATACTATGTACAGTACTATGTCGATGCATGAGACGTACGACATGGCAGCAAAGGCGAGAGACCTCATCAACTCTCGCAGGTGGTGGGTGACAAGCGACATCACCACCGGTCTCGTCGTTGCCGCGCGCACTGTGGCACCACAGCCACCAGTCTCTCAGTCTCAGCCAGCTGAGACAGAGAGAGAGAGAGAGAGGCTGAGCACAGCAGTCGGCAAAATCGTACGGGGTATCATATCGGCCCGTTGCCGACGGCAGCTGACTGGAAGCCTTGTCTTGACGTCCCCCGCCTGCGCTGCGCTGCGCGTCGCGTGCGACTGACCAGACCAGCGCCAGCGCAGTCACCGCTCGCTTCGCTCGCCACCATCATTGCTTCGCTCGCTGCTAGCTGCACGCCCCGGCCGGGCCGGCACGGGCGAAGGCGAAGGAACCCCACCGGTCCGTGAATGAAAACTCGAAAAAAACAAGCCCAGAACGGCAGCTATCGACGGTCGATCGCCAATCAGTGATTGATCACTGATCAAGAGCTGAGGGGAAAAAAGCTACGTACTCCTAGAGAGATGCGTAGGAGTGCAGTACGTAGGGAGACAGCAGACGTGAACGCTCAGCTAGTACTGTGTGTGTGAGACTGAGAGAGAGCGACTGACTGACACAGTGTAGTAGTGGAGAGAGGGGGTTTGCTCTGCTTTCATGGCGCAGTCCATCCGTCCTCACGAGTCATTCAGTAGAGGTGGCCGATAAAGCCGCCTCGGATCACGTGCAGCAGCAGCAGCAGCTAGTCAGCGAGAGCCAGCCAATCCCTCCCCTTCGGGTCCGCCGTACGTGCGCGCACGCGGGCCACGCTGCCTGCCCCGGTGCCCGCCATGAGCAAAACGGTGAGAGACCCCGCGTCCCCGGCCCCGGAGGCCGCCCGAGCTAGCCGCTGTTGCGTCCGATGGTGTCCGTGCTCGACTCCCCGGCCCGGCCGTGGCGTGGCCTGAGCCAGCACGCGCGCGCAGCCGCAGCCAGCCAGGCGCCGCTGCTCGCCCCTGCCCGTAGTAGTACGGCAGTACGCGCGCGCGCTCGTACACACATAGAGTACTACGGCACCAAGGCAGGTAGACGGAGAGAGGCGTATCCATCCATGTACGCGTAGTAGGCGCGTGGCCTGTGTGCCAAAACATCATCTAATTAAAATACAAAGAGAGTATAAGCTATTATTACTAGCTCTAAGCTAACTTATATAATAGAGAGATATCACTATGAATATCATGTTGTGAGGGAAGAGTACATCCTGAAATGTAAAAAACTACTCCCCCGTCTCATTAAAATTAAAATGACGTTTTTGACTTTTAGATCTCTCGTTTGACCGTTCGTCTTATTTTAAAATAATTATGTAAATAATAAAATAAATAAAACATTATGAAAACATATCTAATGATAAAATAAGTTATAATAAAATAAATAAGAATTATATAAATTTTTTGAATAAGACGAAAACTCTCAAATGGTGAAACGACATTCTCAATGAGACAGAGTGAGTAACTCTTAAGTTCATTCTAGTCTTTTATCTTGTACTCCCTCCGTCCAAAAAAAAACGCAATTCTAGGTTCATAGCTAGAATTACGTTTTTTGGAGAACGGGGGAGTAATTAAATAAGTCATAAGCTAGCTAGCTCTGAGACAGACCATTAAATTCATCCTAGTCTCTTATCTTATATATGTTATTTAATAATTAAATAATTTATAAGCTAGATAGCTTCGAGATAGACCATTAAATTCATCCCAGTCTTTTATCTTATATGTTATTTAATAATTAAATAATTTATAAGCTTGCTAGCTCTAAGACAGACCATCGAAGATGTCAGGAGAGGAGAACAACACGGGTGATGCATGCGGCCGGCGGTTGTTGTCTGCGCGTCCATCAACCAATGCAACCCCCACATGGCCACACAGCCCAATCAGTGCGTGGCGACAGCCGACCTCGGCTCGATCCATCCGGCTCCGACTCCGATAGATCGCGATCGGCACCATGGCCACCAAGCACAAACACCCAGCAGGCTGTCACGGCTCGCGTCAACTCGTGACAGATCGATCAGTCGGCCACACGTACGTCTGTTGTATCGTGGATTTGCCAGTGTGCTTGTGCTTGGGTTTATCATCATCTGAGAATAAATTTTATATTTTAATCGTAAAACAATGTTTTATTTTCTCACGACAAATCATCCCGCGGCCATAAATAAATTACGCCGCCGAAGCAAGGATAACAAGAACGCTAGCAGCGGGCTGTTAGTGGGCTGCATATCAATGCCATGTCGCCCTGTTTAGTTTCCCTGGGAATCCAAAATATTTTGGGGTTTGACTCTTCATTTTGCAAAATGAAACTAAACATCATCCAAAATATTTGACAAAAAGTGGTCCATTCCCCATTTTAGATTTTGGCCCTGTTTAGTTCTCACCAAAATCCAAAATCCAAAATCCCAACTATTTTGGATTCTAAAATCCAAAATGCAAAAATATTTTAGTAGAATGTTTAGTTCTAACCAAAATTTGTCTTCCAATGATGGAGATTTTGAAGATGACACACAAACCAATGCAATGATTTCTTTATTTGGCCTCTTAAGTCTAAAATCTAAAATGGAGAATGGACCACTTTTTGCCAAATATTTTGGTGGTGTTTAGGCCCTGTTTAGTTCTAACCGAAATCCAAAATCCAAAATCCCAACTATTTTGGATTTCAAAATCCAAAATGCAAAATATTTGGTAGGGTGTTTAGTTCCAACCAAAATTTGACTTCTAATGATGAGAATTGTGAAGATGACACACAAACCAATGCAAAGATTCTCTTAGGGTCTGTTTAGATCCCCATGAAATCCAAAATATTTGGGTTTTGATTTTTTATTTTGCAAAATGGAACTAAACACCACCCAAAATATTTGGCAAAAAGTGATCCATTCCCTATTTTGGGTTTTTGGACTCAAGAGGCCAAAATAACCTAAAATTTGCATTGGTTTGTGTGCCACCCTCACAATCCCCATCATTGGAATCCAAAATAAGCCAAACTTTGGTTGAAACTAAACACCCCCTGAAATATTTTGCATTTTGGATTTTGGAATCCAAAATAGTTGGCATTTTGGATTTTGGATTTTGGGATGGAACTAAACAGGGCCTTATTTTGGCCTCTTGAGTTCAAAATACAAAATGAGAAATGGACCACTTTTTGTCAAATATTTGGGTGGTGTTTAGTTCCATTTTGCAAAATGAAGAGCCAAAACCTAAAATATTTTGGATTCCATGGAAAACTAAACACCCCCTTAGTTCCATTTTGCAAAATGAAGAGCCAAAATCGAAAATATTTTGGATTCCATGGGAAACTAAACACCCCCCGATTCAAGAGGCCAAAATAAGATAATCTTTGCATTGATTTGTGTGTCATCCTCACAATCCTTATCATTGGAAGATAAATTTTGGTTGGAACTAAACACCTTACCAAAAATATTTTACATTCTGGATTTTAGAATTTAAAATAGTTAGAATTTTGGATTTTGGATTTTGGTTGGAACTAAACAGGACCTTAGAGCCTTCATCGTGAATACTAGTATAATGGACAAGCTGCAGAGTTGGTTGTAGAGAAGATTTGCAGATATTTAATATTTAGATGTGTACACCACCACCTATGATCTATCGTATGATGTATTTCTATGGCCATATGCACAAATCACATTAATACATGGTCATCTACGGCGGGCACAGGAATACATGCTTACGGATGATAAGGGCCTGTTTGGTTGCCTGCATCCGGCCAAACCAGACTGACCGGATGTAGGGCTCAGCTGTTTGGTTACCTACTCGCTTGCTTGAGCCAGGCTGCACGCATGCACGAGGCACCTCCGGGTCAGGCTCCGCGGGAACGAGCAAATCGGCCGTTCCCGCCGGACCTGGCTCGCGGGACTCGCCGCTTTCTCACCTAATAACATTATTAATGTATAATTAGTAAATATTAAGTGATATTAATATGTTTTAAAGGTGTTTAAGATATAGTTTAGATAAACTAAGTATTTTAGGAGTGTATTTGCATAAAATAAAATTATAAATTATAAATTTGTAATATTTTTATCTCATGCAATATGTCTTCGTACAAGTAACCAAACGTCATCTCTTCTCAGCCAGGTTAAGTCGATACAATCAACCAAACACGGTAAGGTCACATGCCCTCAGCCTGTCCCATGTGAGTCAGGCTCTCACATACGAGCCAGACTCTGTTGCTACACGAACCAAACAGGCCCTAAATGCTCACAAAACGCAGGTTCATTAAACTGGAGTCGGCTGTAAGCTGACGTTTTTGCCTCGTACTGGGCAGCCCGCTCCATTCTCTATCCTCCTTTCTCTCTCCTCGAACTCAGATTTTTATGACGTGGACAACCTTACAACCTGCCTAATCAACATTATTATACTTGCTCTTATATGAGAGGTTCTCGCCATTTACGGCGCTGACTTGTCAAACCAGAGCAATGATGATGATGCACATAGGACAAAAGTGTAGCAATAGGAAAGAACAGTTGTGACAAAATTACCGCAGACGGCCCATTCTAACTGTGGTTTTGCGCCTTTTCCCCTTCTAGTACGGTGGTACCCTCCCTAAAACACAAGCAACTGCTCTCAAAACACAAGTACCCTCCCTATTAAGAACGAATGATGTCACGTTCAATACAAAAGTAACATTTCTTTAATTAGTCATACACCTACGTACTCACACACTTGGACTTGGTTATTAGTCAACTCCTGACAATAGGATGCTAGGTTACCTCGCTCGGTTTCTTTCGATCAGTGACACTTTACCTGAGCGCTATAGCAGTCAATCAAGTGCTGCCTTAAGCTGATGCTAATATATATGTAACTTTTGACAGCCTACTTCTGCTGCGTGGTTATTAGCCATATATATGCAACTGCTTGGACACAAGAGCGTTGATTATTAGCAAGTTAAATGCTACAGTACAATTATACGATCATTAAAGGACATATATTGGGTACAACTCGTAGGAACAAATTTCAGGCTCTCCTATATCGATTGGGACTTGGGTTCTTTTTATCAAGTACTATCATCAACTGCACGTTGCAGTTGATGATAATACTTGATAAAAAGAATTGATGATAGTACTTGATAAAAAGAACCCAAGTCCCAATCGATATCGGAGAGCCTAGAATTTGTTCCTACTCTTACACTTTTATATATATGGCCATGCGATAACTCTAATTTTATTCTATTCCACAGTATATGTGGGCCATATCGAGAAGGATAGACAATAGTGACAGTACGAGATTTGCTCTCTACGAAAGAAAAAGTGAACGAATGAAGACGTTACGGGCTGAAAGAGATGTCCAAAGGCTAGAGTTATTTGTGCTTGGATCATCGTGGCCTAGGATGAACTACTGTACCATGACAGATCTTTTCATAAAAGCAAAACAACATCTATTCCCTCTTTTTTTGTTCTCTGGTTTTCTTGATAAATTCAGTAGGAGGGCATAAGCCCTCCCATTTCTTCAAAAAAAAATATTCCCTCCATTCTAAATTATAGGTCCGTTTCAAAAAAATTGGGGAGTTAAAACATCTAAAATTAAAATTATAGAAAAATTATAAATATTTTTGACATTAAATTGGTATGTTATGAAAATTTAATTGATGAACAATCTAATGATATTTATTTGGCGTCGTAAATGTTATTATCAATCATCGTACAATTTTAGTCAAACTTGAAATGCTTTGATTCTCTAAGATTATTGGAATGACTTATAATTTTAGAATGAAAGGAGTAGTATACATACAAACGATTCTACATACTCATAGTAGGCACTTCCTCCGTCCCTTACTATTTGTTGTTTTGGGTTTTCGTATCACAACTCTGACTAAAATTTGTAGAAAATACATGCAATGTTTGTATCTTCAAATAAATTTATTAAAAACTAGATTCAAATATCTATCTAATGATATCAATGTGCATCATAAATATTAATATTATTTTATATAAAAATAATCAAAGTTATTTCTCAATAAGTGAGAAAAGACAGATATTGGAGCAACTAAGTAACTAAAAAATATCATTTATATTATTTATATTGCTTCGACCATATAAAACATGTTTGGTATGCGCCTCTAACTAATCATGCTACTAAGAGACTGTTGGATGCATCAACCAAATTTTAGCTCGCTAAATTAGTTGCTAGATATCTAAATGGCCCGGCTAAAATACCAACTAACGTTTCGCCGAGTCTAGCTATTTTAAACCTTTCTAAAATCAACTAAACTTTTGTTGAGCGAGCATCTAAATATCTTAGATAAAGTTTAGCTGGATAAAGTTTAGATTGGAAATTTTAGCTAGCTAGTAGGGTGAAAATAGTGTGGATATTTTCCGATCGTATTCATGACCAAATCTGTTTAGAGGGGGTTAGATCAGTGTCCGGGTCTGGATTTTCAACATCCGATGTCGAATCCGTATCCGAATATTCAAATCACATATTTATGATGTCAATATCGAATCCTATTCTATCCGGCATGATTAACACTATTCGTATTTGAATCCGTATCTGAAGAAAATATGAAAACAAATGTAGTATCAGTGATACCCGTCCGTATCGGATCCATTTGGTAACCCCACACAACCGGAGTTTGGTCAAAACTTAATGTTTTGGTTAGCTAATAGTAAATATTAGAGGATGTTTGGTTTTCCAATGATATTTTGTTACAACTAACTTTAGGTAACTGTGAGAAACTCCACAAAGTGTAACTAGAAAAATTTAAAGCCAAAATTTGTTATGTCTAAAAAAAATCTTGCCACACTTTTCTATTATATGACATGTGGGTTCAAAAGAATTTCATCTAAGTTTAGTCGACAACCAAACACTTGCTAATTTGATCAAACTTGCCTAAGATGAAGTGTTGCAAAGTGTAGCCAGCAACAAACAACTCCTAAAGATGGTCATATTGTTCACGAAACTATAATTATTACGGATGGCCATATTTTTCACAAAACGATGTGATTGACTTTATCCTATCACCACAAGCACTAGATCAATATCATCGTTAAATCTTGGAATAAATTAAAAAAACAATTACATGCAATTATGTTATGTGTTGTGTTGAGGATTTTTTTTAATATGAGTGGACAGTTTCACCATAATAAATCTAACCAGCTAAGTTGAGCTAGGTTTGTATTTTGTTAGAATTTAGAAATCCCAATTAGAATCAAGAACGCATGATTGCCGGCCACATTTACCATTATTCCACGTCGCTTTGGACAGGAGACGCGTGATTGATCGATACTGAATACCCATCTTGTTTGCCTTTGAAAAAGAATATCTACGATTACGACCAAACACACGGTGCAGTGAGAGTAGAAAGATACTGTCTCCCTGCCTGTAAAATCCTTGATGACGCGGTGCAACCGTAGAAGCAACAGCTTTTTTTCAAAAAGGAATATATTAATATCTGTGTATCGAGATTAATAGATACGGCTGTTCATTATTACAATCGAGTGAAATAAATAAAAGAAACAGCTTACACACAGGAAAGCAGGAATCCTAATAAGTAAATACAGATAGGAACATGGACTTTCTCACTACCACTAGTAGAAAACAGAACTTTCGCCGATGACCAAAATGAGCTTTAGTCCCGGTTGGTAACACCAATCGCGGATAAAAAGTCTTCTTTAGTCCCGGTTGGTGTTACCAACCGAGAGTAAAAGTCCAGAACATTTAGTCTCGGTTGGAAATACCAACCGGGACTAAAGATAGACCTTTTAGTCCCGGTTGGTGTTACGAACCGGGACTAAAGATCCTCGGTTGGTGTTACGAACCGCGACTAAAGGTCCCTCGACGCGTGGGTTTAAAAGGGAAGAGTTCTATCTATTGACAGATAAGTTGAGTAGGTTGGATGGTTTAGGCGCACGAGGCAGCTACAGGAGGTCCAATGTTCGATTCTCCTGGGGTGCGAGTTTGATGGGAGGCATTAATCTATCAACCGGGACTAAAGGAAGGAACCTTTAGTCCCGAATTCCTAGCCCCGGTTGGCGGAATCGGGACTAGAGACCCTTATGGATCGGGCTAAAAGCCCTTTCTTTAGTAGTATACTAAACATAGTATTGAACAATTGCTCTGTCCATGGAGACATAATCCAACATTTAGTTACCAAAAATGGGAAGACGTGTAACACACACTAGCACGCCATCGAGCGGGCAAATTTGTCACTCATGAAGATCGTTTAGATAATTGTCACTCATGAAGATGAAGACATACATGAGGGGTTTATCATTGTGGTATAATAACTAGTAGGACAATGCTAATTAATCGAACATAAATTAATTATCTCTTTTTTGGAGGGGAAACCGGAGCTTCATTCATTCATTATGGGGAAGATTACAGTCATGGGATTCAGCATCCCGTAATCCAGTTGGAGTTATAAGCCACTCCACCCTTGGAACATCACGGGAAGCTAAGCGAGCGCACTCATGAGCTAAACTATTACACTTTCTGCTAACAAAAAGAAATTTAAAACCCTCAAAGCTCCGGGACAGAGATTCCATCTGAATAAGAAGAGGCTCAATCTCTGAACGATGGCTGGACCGGTTCTCTCACAGATTCACGAGCACATGGCAGTCTGTTTCCAGTTGAATACGTTGCACCCCCCTAACTTGCGCAAATTGCAGACCATCTCGGCAAGCCATGCATGGCTTCAGCTGACATCGCATTCAGGCAGAGCTCATACCACTTCGCGGGTCCACCACATGTCCGGCCATCCTCGTCGCGCAAGACAACTCCGGAAGCTGCCGAGCTATCGCTGGAGAAGAAAGCTGCATCTACTCCGGAGGTGGTTTCTGCCAGGACTGTAGATTGCTCGATCAACTTGTTGCCTGGTATCTTGCCCGGGCGGATTGTCTGCCATAGATCAAAGGCAGTATCTCTCGCCCATTGCACCGCCAGTTTCAGCGGTATCTCTTGTTTGCCATGTCGTCTTTCAATCCTCGACATCCACAACGACCACATTCCACATAATATTATTGCTGCATCTTTCCCAGGAACCAGGGCTGGGTCGATGATATCCCGAGCTCAAGTTAGAGGATGTAACAACGGCACCTTGACCCCAGTAAGAGCCTTCGTCTCATTCCAGAAGCGTTTGGCCATTGAGCAGTCAAGTAGCACATGCTTGATTGACTCCTCTCCTGCACCACACACCTCACAGTGTGGGATTGCTCAATGTGTCTCCGATACAGAATATGTCTTGCTGGGAGATATTCATTGAGGACCCTCCACAAGAAGACGCGTACTTTGGGGGGAACATCCAGTTTCCAGACCCATTTCCACGTGATATCGCCTAAAGGTTGATCCCTGATCTTCAACAGTCTGCTGGTTCTTAGCATCAAACAAACAGCGGTATGATGACCGAACTGAGTACATGCCATGTCGCTCCAGTTCCCATGCCCAAACATCGTTCCCCATACCCCGAACTGGAGTACTTAGAATTGCTCGGGCATCTATATTTGCAAAATTATGGTTGATAAACTCCACATTCCATCCTCCGCTCGGTGTTAGAAGATCCACCACCATATTAACTTGTGGCTGGTCAGGGACTACAATTGGTCGCCCTCTAAAATGATTAGGGAGCCACGGATCATGCCAAATGCTCGTCGTAGTCCCATCTCCAATCCTTTTTATAAGACCTTTGTGTAAGACTTCTCTTCCTGCAAAAATTGCTCTCCAGGTGTGACTGGCATGCTTCCTTTTTGTTACAGTCAGGAACTCAGTATCATGAAAGTATCTTCCTTTCAATACCTTTGCACATAACGAATTTGGGTTCTCAATCAGGCGCCAGCCTTGTTTTCCAAGCATAGCCAGATTGAAGAGATTCAAATCTCGAAAACCCATGCCTCCAACAATTTTCGGCCTAGTGAGCAGTTCCCATCTCCGCCGAACTCCCCACCAGCAGGCGAATACATTGGCAGAGATGGGAACTCCCATCTCATTCTAAACGTATATGTGTATATATTATTGCATTAAAGGAAGTGCAAGTTGAAAGTATTTTTATTATATAAAGACTTGCATTATATTAAACCAATAGGTAAATTACAAAGAAGTCCTTAAAAGAGGGATAAATTACATTTGTGTTCGGTTAGTACATGAAGGAACCCACATGGCGAGGCATAGGAACATATGTCAAGGAGTGTAGCCACAGTAAAGCTCCCAACCTTTGTTGTCATCGGTGAGCAAGTTAGCGATGTGCAGGGGCGACAGACGCCATGGGAGAGCTTCACTGAGCGGAGGGCCTAAGAAGGCCCTCAAAGCTTTTTTATTGAAAAAAAAATCTCAATTGATGCGATGTAAGCTGTTTCGATGCTTACATAGCGATGTAGTAAGCTGTTTTCTACATCGGATAGATTTCCTTATTAATTGGATTTCTTTCTTTATTATTTTAACTTGCCTATCAATTGTTTTAGTGTTGACTGAAAGGAATAAATTACTAAATAAGAAGATAATCTAGTTTGTGACCTTGGGAGGAATTCTTATTAATAGAAGGGACCAACCTGCCGGGTTGGCAAGGCTAAGGGAGTTCTTGCCCCAAGGGTCTGAGCGGTGAGCAAGTCAAACTGATTCTATGCTTCTAGTCTAGATGTATGTTCCACGTATCCTCTATAATACTTCTGCATCCTAAAATTATAAGATATTTGATTTTTTTTTATTCTATAAGTTTGATTACTCGTCTTATTCAGAAAATTTGTATAAAAATAGTTAAATTTGAGTCATCCTTGAGGAACTTCTATTAATAAAACAAAGCCACAACAAAAAAAAAGTACTCAATCCATCACAAATTATAAGTCGTTTGACTTTTATGACTTAAAGTTTGATCACTCGTCTTATTTAAAAAATTTACATAAAAATAGCCAAATTTAAGTTATTTTGAAAAACTTTTATTAACAAAGCAAACCACAACAAAATATTTAATATTTGACACAAATTTTTGAATAAGACGAATGGTCAAACTTGGAGCCTAAAAAGTCAAACGACTTTATAATTTTGGATGGAATAGTAATATTTTGTATAAATTTTTTAATAAGATGAGTGGTCAAATTTGATATTAAAAAAGTCAAACGTCTTCTAATTTGAGATGGAGGAACTACAATAATGGATGTATATAGGGATATACCGTATACTAGTACATGCGCAAGTGTATGGACGCGTGATACATGTACGTACACGTACCAACCGTGGTACGGGGCCCACATGCGCGTCGTCCTGCCTCCACACACATGGCACCCGTCTGTCTTTATATCCCTTTCAACATTTTTCCAGCCCACTTACTTCTCCAATCTTCCACTTCCACTCATGTTGAGAGCTTAGGAAGGCAGCACTGCACACTGCACACCTCCAGGCTCCAGCTCCGTCCGGTCCACCTCGCTACTCGCTAGCTCTTGACGGCCTATGCCCGACTCCTCCTTCGCCGGCAGCTCCATGGCCCCCTCAAGCTCGGCGGCGGCGTCCATGGCCGCGCTCGCGGCCGCTGCGGCGTCTGGTGGCGACGGGTCGGACGACTCCGGGGCGGCCAACGGTGGTGGCGCGCCGCCGCCGCCGCACGTGGTGGAGGACAAAACCACGCGGAGCTGGCGGCGGTGGGAGGCAGCTCCTCTCGGGCGGCGTCGAGGAGGGTCGCGGCGGCGGCTGGCTCCTCCCCCGGTGGCGGCGAGGAGGGGCGCCGTGGCCGCCGCGGCGGGCGGCGGCGTCGGGCCGAGCTGCCAGGTGGAGCGGTGCAACGCCGACATGGGCGTGGAGAAGCGGTACAACCGGAGGCACAAGGTGTGCGACGCGCACCGCAAGGCGTCCGTCGTCCTCCTCGGCGGCCTCCGCCAGCGCTTCTGCCAGCAATGCAGCCGGTAAGACCCGACTGGTTGACATGCATGCTCAAAAAGCACCGTCCACTTTCAGTTCAGTTCGTACGAGGACTAAATCCCGTCTAACTAAATTAAATGAGCTTAATCCAATCTTAAAAATGAACTAGTTTAGTGCCTGAAGTGCATGCATCATATCGGATCTCTTGAGAAAGCGCAGCCTTTTTCTTGGATCATGCATGGATAGCATGATGAGCTGTTGAATTGATCCTAGGTTGCTTTCAACTCAAGATCTTGCAGCCTCATCTTTGGAAGACGAAGTAGATTACTAGCTCTGTCTAGCTCATCTTTGGATACCTGTTCCTATTTTGGTGAGTCTTGACGTACTCTGCCCGTCTTGACCCGGCAGGTTCCACGAGCTGTCGCACTTCGACGACACCAAGCGGAGCTGCCGCCTGCGCCTGGCGGGACACAACGAGCGGCGCCGGAGGAACCCGGCCGAGGCGCCGCAGGACCAGAACGGCGGGCGGGCGGCGACCCGGCGGCCGCGGCCGGGAACCACCACTTCCAGATCAGATAAATTAAAGCATGCATGCTCTCTCTCTTCTGTCATGCAGGATGATCGATGCACCTAGCATTACAGACCGACGATCCGATGTGTCCTCTCGTATTCGTCTCAGTGTGTGTGCGCGCCTGCCCTGTTCCTGTTCCTGTTCCTGTGTCTGTGTTGAGTATCTACTACTACGTGCTAACATAATGAATTGACAGTGCACAGCGCATGGCCTCCCGCCTGTAAGGAATAATGTGCGTGCTCTTGTATGCGCACCGACCGTACGTAATACGTAGGCGTATGTATGTGCTGCTGTATACTGATCTGCCAAGAACCCTAATTGTGCTGATGATTGTAACGTGAACCCCTGCAGGCCAATTAAGCAGCCGCTGTTTGTTAGCGTAATTTATCGGAGGCCATGTGTAATCCATCCATTTGGCCTGTGCCAGACAGTAGTAATCTGTGCAGGCTCTGTATCGATGCATGTTGTACTCTCATCGTAATATAACTAATTTGCATTGGATGTACTTTTGTCTAACACATGATTGGTATATATGTGCATGTCTTATTTTCCGAAGGTGCTATTTTTGAATTGCCTAATTCAGATGTAATATTTTCAATTTTTTTCCAAAACGGACACACCACCTATGACTAAATAAAATAGAATAGTGATGTTTCTTTTTTTGGACTAAATTTATGAAAATACACAAATCGAGTGTCCAAATTGGAGTCGTGTGAAAGAAATTAACTTCATGAGAGTTCAAAAGGTATTTTATAAAGTAACTACTCCTTTGTCATAAATCTGTACGTACGTATGTTACTATAAACACCTTCATGACATTTTTGTCTTTCTTCGTATCACAAAACGAAATTTAGCTGATGGAGGGACTGTGAAGTTGGTGGCTTGGCGCACTGTTTTGGTGTTTTCAAGAGGGAGTTTTCTTGTAATTTTGACCATATTTGGCTGATGATTTCTGCGGCTAATAAGTCATCTAATTCTCATTTTACCATGTTGATGTTGGACTACGCTCGGTTGTGTTTGCTGGTGGTGGTGTGTTGTGCCAGAGGTGCTGGTGTGTGTTGTGGACTTGTGGTAGATGGTTTTGGTGCTGCTATGTAAGCTGGTAACCCCAACAATATTATCCACTAAGCTTTCAATATATAACAATACAAGTTTGGCTTAAAGCCTTTGGTTTAAAAAAATCACACAATGACAGTAAGATCGTTCACTGAGCAAGAAGTAGGTCTACCATGATGTCGATCCATCCATATGTAGGACTTAGTACTACGTCGTCATGGAATGTTGTCCTTTGTTGAATTAGTCATAGAGATTTTTTTAACAAAATTGAAACTGATGTCGATCTCTCGTGTTGTTGTCACTGTTTTTGCACATATATTTTCTTTATCTAGACAAAGGATGTTGATATAATAGATTACTACATTTGTATGCCCGATATTCACTCCAATTAATTGTGCATGCATTCGTGATTAGTTCCGCACATATCAAGTTGGTCCAAAGGTAAGTGGATACTATTAGCTAGTGGGACAAATTTAAATGCTAGAATGACAATCTTTGTAGGAGAGAGGTGGTATACGATTTTTAGAAAAAAAAATAACTATAGAGATTTCTTCTGAAGGAAAAATAATGCATGAATATTTGGACTACATAGATCACACACACACACACACACACACACACACACACACACACACTATATATATACACTATATATATATATATATATATATATATATATATATATATATATATATATATATATATATATATATATATACTATATATGCTCCTTGAGGACTTCTATTAGATGGTGACAGTGCCAAATCTTAATGAACATGTTGCTAGGAGAAGGGTTTAGAAACTAACTACCTAAAAAATCTTTCAATGCTCGATGCACATAAAACCATAAAATTTACATATCCATTAATTGCACAATAGGAAGAAAAAACATGGCAACAAAGAGTTGTTTCACAGCATACATGTACTGTGTTGAGATAATTTGATTAATTGGATGTATAATTTGGCACAAAGGGCAATAAAGGTGTCAATTTCACTAATATATTCTTGTGAATATATTGATAAATAACTAGAAAAAAGATAAGCTAAATCAGGATCTAGCTTTGGCCCAATGTGCAACTGAGAATGTTGTCCCTAACAGTGTTACAAACATCTCTCCCAAGTCCCAACAGGAACGAAAAAAGGGTGACATATTAACCTTGTATTCATCTTGAAATTGAGAAAGCTAGCATAACACTCTAATAAAATAAGTACATGCGGTAATTATTGTAGAAAAAAAGTAACATCATATAATAACTCTGACCAAGTGACCTAGAGGGAGATGGGTGATTTTGACCATTTCGAATTGTCCTTTTATCCACCATACACAAAAGTGGTCAAACTTTGGCACAAAAATTTATGCCATTGTATCAATGGATAAATTACGACCATTAGTTCACATTAGATCTCTACCAATTATATGCTACTGGCAACTAAAGATCTCTAACTCAACGCCTTGGACTACATTACAAAGGCTCCACCAAGATGAGGGAGCCACTCAGCCAAGCATGGAGGAAGCCTCACCGCTTGCCTTTTCTTTTGGACACTTGACGCGATCATCACTAGAGAGCTTGAGCCGCAAATGCAAGGGTTTCCTTGGCTCCACACAATACCTTATTATCAAGTAGGAGGGCCAATAAGTCCCTCAAGTCTCCAAGGTATTGATGAATAAGAAGTACAAGTGTGCTCCTCCTTGAACCAACAACAAGGCGTCCACACACAAGTCGCAATCACTATCTCTAGTCCTTATCATGCACTAACTACTCACTAAGCATGTGCTAGGAGCATGGATGAAACTTTTAAAAAATTAGTGGCTTTTGTCTTCTAAAGTGTAGTGGCTTTCTCCTGGTCTCCAACAATCTTAGGCGTTGTATCAAATGAACCCATGGAAGCGATAGAAATAGCTTCGTCAACCAAAACCAATTGTTGCCCAATGTTTGTTTTTTTAACTAAAATGATGATTGATGTGCAACACTTGCTTGAATGCAACAGATCATTCGATGAGTACGTACATTTCTTAGGAACTAGCCATTGGACCAACTTACAATCCATTTCTACCGAATTTCAATCATGGCAACAAACCAAATGCATTCTTCTCATGCAATGTCATCAACTAACCATTGCTTGGAACTGTTCCTTTATCTATTGCATTGTCCAACTTGGGTATTCTCTTTACCATCATTCTTTATAAAATTGATCCAATGAGTGCTAAACTCTAGTGTTTATCACCAAACCATCCAATGAAGTTTCTTTAACATGACCTTTATTTGTTGCACTTTGCAATACTTTGATGTGTGTAGTTTCATTTTCAACTGATTGTTTAGTGTACTGAATATTTCCTTGTATGTCTGCCGTTTGCATTTGTTTTGCTGCTAGATTAATGAGAACATACCAAAGTGTTATTTTGCAATCTTATTAATCACAATGACTATGTTTTCATCTAGTCACCAAAATCATAATTGTTGCATCACTAGTACCAAATTTCTTTTAGGAGACACTGCCTATTTGTGATTGGAGGCGGTCACATATCCCGCCCGCCTCCATTAATCGAGGTCCGGCCGCCACCGTCTGTGGAAGACGGCCGTCGTAAACGCCCGCCTCTGTTAATGATTAACGGAGGCGGACATATAAGGATTGACCGCCTCCTAAAATATATTAACGGAGGCGGGCATTATAAAAGTCCCGCTTCCAAAAATTCCTCTATTTTCAGAGGCGGACGACTTATAAGGCCCGCCTCGGTTAATATTCCCGAAGCCCAACAAGCCCAGACGAGGCCCATTGACTGGTCATCATATAAATACCCCAAAACCCTAGCCCTCCCTCCCCTCCCCCACAGCCGCACCCCTCATGGGACTCGCTCAGGCAACGCGGCCCCTAACGGGACTCCTCTCCCGCGGCGCGCGACCCCTCCTCTCCATCCCGGCGGCGGCTCCCTCCTCTTCCTCCCGGCGGCTCCCTCTCCTTCCTCTCGGCGGCGCGACGGTCCTTCCTCTTCCTCCCGGCGCCGTGGCGGTCCTTCCTCTTCCTCTCGGCGGCGCAGCGGCGGCTCCCTCCTCTTCCTCCCGGCGACTCCCTCTCCTACCTCCCGGCGGCGGCTCCCTCTCCTTCCTCCCGGCGGCGCGACGCGGCTCCAGCACGGCGGCTCCCTCTTCTCCCTCCCGGCAGCGGCTCCCTTTCCTCCCTCCTCAAGTGCCGGCAACGGATCCAACCCTGCCGCGGCAGATCCCGGCGGCGCAGAGCAGCAGCGGGTGCGTGGCACGGATCTGCCCTCCTCCTTCCTCTCCGGTGGCCGCAACAGCGCGTAGATCCGGCGAGCTACGGGCACGGCGGCGCGTGGATGGGCTGGGCGGGCCTGTGGATGGGTTCGCCGGGCTTATCCATGGATTTCTTTTTTTATTGTTTTTTATTTTCATTATCGGAGGCAGGCATTATGACCACCTCGGTTAATCTAGCCGAGGCCTTCATTGGAGGCGGTCGTGTTTGCCCGCCTTCATTAAGCAAAAACGACCGCCTCCAAAAAGCAATTCTGTACTAGTGATGGTTATGTCAAATTCACTTAAATAGGTTTATCCTCTATAAATTTTACATGAAACCATGTGTGGACTACTAACATGTATGGACAAATAAAACCATTAGGATCCCAATGTTAGCATACAATACAAAGTTATCTATAAGGTCCATCTATAGTTTTGTTTCCTCTTAACTGGTCTAGGATTCTATCTCTACATTCCCTTGATCTCCCTAGATCTACCGTACCGTTATCCTAGGGTCCACCTGACTGACTTTCGCTTGTTTGACAAGGAGATTTGTATGAATGGCCGTGTGTAGACCTATGCATATCTACACGCTGGCAAGGCATGTACATGCACAAGCGTATGCATACATGTACGTACACGTACCCGGTGTGGTACGGGGCCCACATGCGCGCGTTGCCTCCACACACACGGCACCCGGCTTTATATCCCTTTCAACCCTTTTCCACCCCCTCCTAGTTCTTCGTCTTCCACTCATGAGAGGCACGGCACCAGAGCTCCAGCTCCAGCTTCACCTCGCCAGCTCTCGGCCCGCACCTCGATCGCCCAGGCCAGTCTTCTCCTCGCCGGAGCCGCCATGGATCGCAAGAGTAAGTCCAGCAAGGGTACCGCGAGCTCGGCAGCGGCGTCCATGGCCGCGCTCGCTGCCGCAGCCGCGGCCGGCGACAGCAGCTTGGACTCCGGGGACGGCGCGCTGCCGCGGCACGGGGAGGAGGACAACGTGCCTGCGAAGATGGCAGCCGTGGGAGATGCCTCCAGCTCCTCCCCGGTGACGGCGAGGAGGGGCGTCGCGGCGGGCGGCGGCGCTCTAGCTCCTCCCCGGTGCCGGTGGCGGCGAGGAGGGGCGCGGCGGCGGCTGTCGCAGCAGGAGGAGGCGGCGGCCCGAGGTGCCAGGCGGAGCGGTGCAACGCCAACCTGATGACCGACGAGAAGCCATACAACCGGAGGCACAAGGTGTGCGAGGCGCACTCCAAGGCTCCCGTCGTGCTCGTCGCCGGCCTCCGCCAGCGCTTCTGCCAGCAATGCAGCCGGTAAGCCCCACTCCCGCTCGAAACATGCATAGCTAATTTCAGTTCGTACTACTGAACTTAGTTCCTTTTTTACTAATTGGATATATATATATATATATATATATAGAGAGAGAGAGAGAGAGAGAGAGAGAGAGGAAAAACCCTTATTAGTGCCGCCTGAAGTCCATGGATCTTCAAAAACTTATTACAGCCTTTTCTTGGATCATGGATAGCATGATGAGCCTGTAAGATCTTGCAGCCTCTCTAATGCAAGCTCTTGGATCGAAGTTGAGCCGTGGCAAAATATAAATCAAGTTATTTTTTGTTGCGATTAGAATGTAAAGCAAGTTAAATGATCAGGATAACAAATATATATTAGCCATTAGGGCATACACATTGCATCCACAATAATCTAGATATATATTCCATCCATACTCGTATTAGATATTCTTTTAACAAAGGTGGAGTGGAAATATAAATCATAAATAACTTTTAAGTTGTTGAATTTAGAAAAATAAAAATCGATTTATTTTAAAAAATACTTTTATAAAAATATATTTTAATAAATATTTTTTAAAAAAATAAACAGTTAAAGTTACACTTTGAAAATTATGTCACTGTCTAAAACCATATCTAATACAAGTTTGATGGGAGTATATAACAGTTCCTCTTTTGATGACTGCAGCAGCCACTGTCGCGCTAGCTAGTGGTCTAATCGTGTGAACCTAACCGAGATAAGGATGCTCCGTACGTCACACACCCTGACGCACTCAAAAATGGATCAGTGGACGTTACTGTTACTGTTCTAGGACCATGTTCATTAGTACTACCAGTACCAGTAGCCATTAACCAAACCATGTGTATATATAGTGTACTCCCTCAGTCCATTTTCAAGTGCTATTATAGAAGTTGAAAGTATTCAACTTTTACTAAATATATATAAGATCCAGATTACTGATATTTACGATGCCTAAGCATAATAAATACTATTAGATTAATTATTGAACGCATTTTCACAATAACACTTATTTGGAGTTTAAATGTTACATTTTTTTATAAATCTAATTAAATTTAAGAGATTTTGTTTGCGAACAAAATTTAAGAGATTTTAACATGTGGAAGGACACAAATCTAGGCGACACTTAAAAAGAGATAGAGGGGAGTAATATATATATATATATATATATATATATATAATATATATATATATATATGCTAAAATGCAACAAGGTGCACAGATCCTCCGTCGCTCAGACTCCCGTACTCCCCTCCCGCATGCACGTAGAGAATCTTTTTTATTTCGAATTAGAAAAATGCAATATCTCCTAAACCATAACTCCTATTTTAGATCCGTTTGCACCAGGTTGTTGAAAAAAAAGTGCTTAACAAAACGAGATCCAACAAGACTATATTTGATGAACTTTTTTTTTCAAGTATGTAATTGCAATTTCAATGTACTATGAGTTGCCATCATGATTATGACACAATTGTAACTTGGTGGAAGTAGTTGCAACAGATCTGATCCAGTGCAACTGGACCTGATGTAGTTGTAACCTTACGTGATACAATTACAACTAGATTCGATCCAGTTGCAACTGGGCAATCGTTGCAAAACTGATACGATCCAACTACAACTAGAGTCGGCCCAGTTGCAACTAGGCAATAACCAATTGCAATCTGACGCGATCCAATTACAACTAGAGTCAAACCAGTTGTAACTAGGCAAGAAATATTTGCAACCTGACGCGATCCAATTACAACTACAGTTGGGCCAGTTGCAACTAGGCAAGAAACTAGTTGCAATAATCAGGGTAGGTGCATTCTCTATAGAAAATGCTGGGTGTATAATAGATATATAGTATATATATATATAGTTAAAAAAAGAAGAGAGAAAAGAAGCCGGATTAGAGCACGTACTAGGTTTTCATGCTTTCGGCTGCTTCAGCAGATTATTATTCTTGCTTTGCCGGTGCACCCAAAACATTCGCATTTCGTCCCTTGATTGAAATGTGTAGTGCATGGTGGTGGGCATCATTGTCCTTTCCCCTGCCCGCCTGCTTCGGCTTTGAAAGGGCAGTGGGTTGTGTTGTGCTCTCCGTTGGGGCGCCCTGGGCCCCGGCCTTCCTCTTAGCTTTTTGCCCTGCACATCTTTGGCATAAATAACTGACGATGATCAGTAGCAGCAATGATTTATTTGGCTGGAGTACGTGAATGTTAGACATGTATTAGTTGTCTTACTTATCTTAGATAGACGAGTTAAGTTTTTTGGCCTCTGTCTGCCTGCCCCTGATGCTTTATGCTGCTTGCTGGCCAATGCGCTTGCTCCACGTTCCTGACTGAGAATAAACGAACTTCAAGTGGCAAGCATTTGGACAACAATGCCATGCTGCTGGAGCTTCCTTTAAATCAGATTCCAGTCGTCATTTCACTGCTGATCTGGCTTTCCTCGATCGGTCGATCCTGTGGCTTTTCGACCAGCATCTTTTGCTGCGACTTTTCTCGAGTCTCTCCAATAATCTCCATGTGCACCGCATGCACGACGCATGAGCAGCAGCTAGTAGGGCATAGCGCGTCCGTCCGGCTGCTGGCTGGCTTGGTAGCTAGCCTGATGTTAATGTGCGTGATGACAAGTTCTTGTTGGTCCCTGCTCGCAGTACTGGTACTGTTCATGCTGTCCTAGTGCTGTTGAGCCACTGACAATGACATATGCATATATACTGGACTAGTCGTTTCATAATGGCTACAGAGTAGTAGTACTTATAGCTCACAAGTGATAATATAGGAGGTTTTTAAATTAATTATATATAAGAGGAAGAAGCAAAACTATTTGTGGCCCTTATTAGATTTGTGTGATATATTAGAGCTAGTGTACGTTTCATCATCGATCTTCACACAGTTCTTCATGATTCTCCTAATTAATCAGTTTATGGTGATCGACAGACAGTGGCGAGTGCTTAATTTGCTACGAGTAAGTTTATGCTTTGGACATATAGTAGAGTTCCATCACGAGAAAAGATCTCATGGATCAAAGAAAACGTATATTAATTGGTTTATTAGGTCGTGTAGAAAGAAAGAAAAAGGAAACAAAGAATCTTATATTAATTGGTTTATTAGGTGTAGAAAGAAAGAAAGAAAGAAAGAAAGAAAGAAAGAAGAAAGCAAGAAAGAAAGAAAGAAAGAAAGAAAGAAAGGAAACAAAGAAGCTCTAGTTGGGGTATTGCAAATTTGCTACACTTGGCTAAGGTAAGGTGTTCCAAATCTCACACTTGTTTCAACATTCCAAAGATCACTTCAAAGAGAAGAGATTCATCTCCTGTTTTCTGATAGCCAAAAGAAGTTACTTCCCTCAGTTTAATCAGTGGTTTGCCGATCTTTCTTAGCTTGGGCCCGGCTTGTAGTTGTTTTTCTCTTTTTTCACTACTTTTTTTTTATCTTGAACCACCTATGCTCCCCTTTGTCCCCTCCTATCTTCTGTTGTTGTTCTTATTTTGTGTTTTGCCGTTTTTTCTATTTGTTCAATTTAAGTAGGGCCTTGCCCCTCCTGTGTTTCCCTAAAAATATCTGACACTTCAAAGTCTTAAGAGAATCTTACCCTCCCTAAGTGAGTGGCATGTAGAACCTAATTTACTTAGGGTAGGGGAGGGGGGAGGGTCTTGTGACTAAGCACCTTGTAGCAGCATCCAAATAACAGATAATGTTGGAACAAACATTCCTAATAACAACCTTAAGACGTAAAAAGTAATTGATAAGTTATGTCTACCAACCAAACACACATATAATAACTTACATTTTCAAGCATATATACCATTGAGTGCAGTCTTGTAAATTCTCATTCTTGGCAAAGACGTACGACAGTCCGATAACTGAACTAGTACTTATGAAGAGACGGCAGCAGACAAGACAGGCTGTGTTGTCGCGTTCTGATCTTCAGGTGCTCTCATATGCAAATCAACACCCGCGTGCTGATTATTGCTAGTAAGACATTTGCTGTTTCAACTGCTTGAAATTTCAACGCTGCTAGCTTTTGTTTGGATCTTCTTCTCCTTTTTTATGCTGTGATGTGATATGGACAGGGCCGTGGGCCTTGGCTGGGATGGATCCATCGATAGTGCTAACATACGGCCCTCTTTTGTTGTCGCCGCTTTTGCGCGCACGCGCATGTGCACACACACCGCTAGCAGCACCAGATTCCGGCAGTGAATTGAAGCACGTAGTACCAGTACCAGCCCCGGCCTTCCGCCCTTCCGTACGAGGATGCCATGCCCTCGCCGCATTCTCATTCTCATTCTCACCCCGTGACCGTGTCGCCGTGCCCCCCCCCCCCCCCCCCCCTCTTTTCGATTTGACGGCAGTATGTACTCCTAAGTAGTAAGTACGTGCGTGCATTTGGAACGTAGTAACGACGTACTCTAGCTGCATGTAGCTTATCAGTAAAAACCACTGCTCTAGATGCTGCGGGTTTCACGTCGTCTGCGCGCTGCTGCGTGCAGCTGCTCTTGGTCTCTTGCATGTTGTTGTTTTTACTCGTGGTACGGTGTCCTTGGATTGTTTATTTGGCTGTAATAATCAACTACAGTATGAACTAGCAACAGCAACAGAGATTATAAATAACAAGCTAGACTAGAGTAGTCACTGGACTGCTCTGACACCACCGTGTGTGTGTCTGTTACATACGTTGTTTCCAGGTTCCACGAGCTGTCGGAGTTCGACGACATCAAGCGCAGCTGCCGCCTGCGTCTGGCCGGGCACAACGAGCGGCGTCGGAAGAGCTCGGCCGACGCGCACGGCGGCGGCAATGGATTCCGCCAACACCCCGACCAGAACGGCGGCCCGCCCGGAGGGAACCACTTCCACATCAGATAAACCTATCTAAGCATGCTCTCTCTCTTCTGTCATGCAGTGCGCAGCAGGATATGCTAGCATTACTATTATTATCGATAATTAACTATGTGTCGATCGGTCGTCTACCATGTACGTGCTAACTGAATAATCATATGCATATCGGCAGTAGTACGTACGTGCACATGACCTCCTGTAGTGGTTAAGTGTGCTTCTATGTGCACCGACCGACCAGCCGGAAAACCTAGTTAATATATTATATATGCTGGTGATGATTGTAACCTAATTAACCTATGAAGCCAATTCAGCAGGGACTGCTACGTACGTACTCTGCTAGAGTAATTGTTCGTGTGAGTACGGTAATATATGCTATTTGTGTGCCAACAAAACCCAAGCAATGTCAGTGATTTGCGCATGTTTTATTTTATTTTTCCTAAGTCACCTCGATCGATCTATATCTAGATTAATTGTGTTGTGTCTGCTTGTTGTCAAGGTTCCCGACATGATATTTTATTTCTTTGCATTTTCTATCAACCGTGAAAAAGTTTATAATATCCACATATCAAATTCTTGAGTTGATGAACCTTCTAGACATGTTTAATTTGTGTCTTGTCTCCGACCACAAACGACACATCATAATCGTCAATGACCACAACAGCAAGAAGTTGGTTTAATTACAACGATCATCAATAAGTTGGACTTGCATCCTGGTAGAATATGCTTTCTTTAGATAGGCAATGCATGTGAAGCTGGTAAAATAGGCAAGACGTATCTGGAGTACTTGTTGCATTAATGAAAAACTAGACTAAGTATTTCTAGAAAAAAAATAACGGGGTGCAAATTATTTCAGTAGAACCATGCAAATTATGGAAAAAGTCCAATTTTCCTCTCTCAATTTTGACATGCGTCCGTTTTTCCTCCCAAAACTATAAAACTAGAAATGGTTCCTCCTCCCACTTTGAAAACCGTTTTAACGGCAAAGAGACAAAATATAAAACAAACATCATTGTAGCAAATCATCGTCGAAAACTGGATAGTGAGTCAAAACGAACGGTTTTTAAAGTTGGAGGAGAGAAGTTTTTTTATTTTATAGTTGGGTGAGAAAAAAACGGACGCACGCCAAGGTTGACGAAGGAAAATTGGACTTTTTTCCTAAAAAAAAAATATTTCGGTGGGTCAACAAGCCACATGTCACTTCTCCAAATTGGGCTTATCTACGGCCCATGTACTTTGCTGTGCAGTCCAATTCATACGGCCCAATTCTAACCCACGCAAACACGGCGCTTCTCCTCCGTTGATCAGCGCGCCCTAGCACGGCGCGGTTCTTCTAATCTCCTCCCCTAGCATCCTCGAAAGGACCAGGTGCATATTTATGAGCGCCGCGCCGTGGTCTCGCTTGCTGTCGCGGTCCAGTCGCGCCAGTTCCACGTACGTCGCGTTTGGGACTTGGACTCGGCGAGGGATGTCCATGCTGTGCATGCGCGCGCTCGCCAGGAGGCTCTCAAAACCTGAAGATCAGCATGGCGAGCGCGTCCACCTTCACGGCGCTCACGCCCAGAATTAGCAATGCCGTCAACACCAGCTCGCCGTCGTTGGCACCCATCGCTGCAGCGCGCTGCGACAGGCGTTGTTGCTGCGCACGGCCCGGCCCGGTCCGACGGGCGACGACAGTGTGGCCTGGTTCTCGACGTCCACCACGGAAGCCAACCTTTCTGAATGCTGATGATCTGTACGTACTTGTATAACCCAATGATGAGCCGATGAGGGGGATAAAGAAGGCAACCAATCCTAGAATTATAAGCATGCAAAAGGTAGAAACAGAGCTTAATTCTAGTAGGTTGTTGCCGTAAAAGCAGGCTGAGCTGAGCATATACGTACTAGGCTGCACCTGGACGTTGCCTTGCATAGCGAGATGTACGCCTATTCGGCTGTAGGGGCGTCGAGTGCAGTCCGGTCAACTTTCGACCCGCAGTTGAGATAAAAAAAAAAAACTTTCGTTGCGGACGACTCCTGCGACGCGGTCGCGTTCGTGTCCGAGCTGACCGGGGCGGCGAGCCTGTTCCTATCTCGGCCGCCGCCGGGTCTGAATCCTAGCGTGCCGAGCCGCGCGCTCCTGCCCGCGGAGTGCAGAAGAACAGCTGGTTGCGACAAGGGCATTTTGGTACTTCTTAAGATGAACAGATACGATACGATCAAGGGATGGATGGTCGTAACGCTACTAAATTTTCAAATGACCATATTCCTTTAAACTACTCTCAACTTATTTCAACTTATTCTTTCATAGGACATTATTCAATCAACTTATTCTCTTTTACATAACAGGATTTATAATCAACTAACTTTTTCACCGGCCGAACAATGTCTAGGCATGCTTGCTAGTCTATTATGGAAAAAATATCATCTAAAACCGATCTGAAAGAATATCAGCAGTTGTATTATCAGGACCAGTATAGAATGCAAGTCCATTACCTTCAAAATTTGAAATCCTCTCGGCGACCATTGAGGATAAAATTGTTGACTTAGAGTGGGCTCCCAGAAGCACCCATCCCCTTGTAGATAATGACCACATCTTGGCTGTGTGCTGATGAACTCGACGTCTGCAATGACGATTTTGTCATTGCAATCATTGAAATTATTGCAGAAAACACCAGAAAATCATCTGACTACGTCGAAAGATTTATTTGAAGTAAACCCCTAAATAAACTAGAACTTAAAATTACACAAAGTTGAGATGGTTCCCCTCTCCTTACCTTGAGAAGACGTGTCGAGGAGGACGAAGGAGAGGGGCCCTAGGTGGTGGAGAGGTGACGGCAAGAACGAGCAAGGGTGGAGGCGGCGGTTTTCCACCCTAGGCGGCAACTATTTAGATTTCGTCGCACTCACCTAGACTTGTCTAATCTTTGTCTTGACTTTGATAAACACTGTTGTCTTCACCTCACATGTACACTTGCTTCTTGATGTGTCAAGTGTTAATCGACCATGGTCCATTCTTCGGCCCATGGTCCCTCGGACCAAGCCTTCAAGGCCGTCCTAATCGATCATGGTCCCCATGGTCCATTCTTGGGCCTTGGTCCCTCAGACCAAGCCTTCAAGGCCGTCCTTCACGCTCCTTGTCCATCGCTTACTCGTTGCTTAATCGTGTGCATTGTCGTCAACCGTCTCCATATTAAAAAGCCAAATGACATGTTGCATATATATATTCACTCAACCCGCCTCGGTTAGTCTCACATGCACTTGACCCAAGTTCCGATCACCAAGCACTTGTCACTTACGCATATGGGCATGTATCCTCGCACATAATTATACAGGGACACGATCAAAAAGGAGAAAAAAAATAAAAAAATAGAAAAAAACAAAAAATATGGAAACCAAGAAACTCTTTGTGTGTTTAATATGAGGGTAATGATAGTATATTTACTCTATTTCTAGATATCTATCATTTTTTACTAAATATATTTAAAATATTAATATATATGATGCATAATTAGTATCATTGAGAACATCTTTGAATCTAGTTTTTTTAGTATTTCTTTTAGAGATAAAAATGTTGTGCGTATTTTTCTCTATAAATCGAGACAAATTTGTGGATCATATCAACAAAGCCAATTATTTAGGGATAAAAGGAGTTCGTTGACAAGTCATATATGATCTGCTTGTCACTTCTGCAGGGATGTTATTTGGGTGCCTGGTACATGAAGGCTTAGAGTGTGTTTTGTTTCCTGGTTAACTTCTAGCCTGGTTAGAATTCTAGCCTGGCTAGCTTTAGCCTGCCTCCACGAAGTCAATCTCGTTTGTTTGGTTGTCTGTACTATCTAAGTCTGGTCAACTAATTAACGTGTTTGGTTGATTGTATTGTTTCGATACGATCACCTCTTCTTCGAATCGATAAGTTCACCTCCTCTGAGAATTTCGTCGAACATGTTGTGAGCGTCTTCGGCGAGCAGTATGCACATGTCATCAACACAACGAGACCATGGCCGGCACGGCAGAGCCTCCTCTGCTTGAATCTCTGTCGCCAAGCCTGAGTTTCCATGCATTTGCGTTGGGCGAGTCACGCACATGGCAGCAGCAAGACAACAGCAGCCCCATGGGCAGAAGCACGGCATTGACACCACGGAATTAGCAACATGCGAGCTCGTGCTCCAGCGGGCGGACCAACGAGTTGCTGTGGCCGGTGCGAGCATGAAAGAGGATTGTGCGGCGGCCATCTTCGGCGGGAACGAGAGTTGTTGGGACTGAGGCCGCGAAGGTCTCCTGTGGACCAAGACCGAGCAACGCGAGGCCCCCTTCCCCATCAAGCAGAACAAAGCAACCTCGACGCACGCATGGGCGAAGTCACGGCGAAGGTGAGAACTAACATGGTAATGCCAAAGCGGCACGTCGTTCTATGTGTGTGCAGGTATTGCGACGGTATGAACTTGGAGCCTTCGCTCGGTGGCGGAGCCAAGACGGCGGCCACGCGAAGGTCCCTGCTGCCTGAAAGGATCAAGATGCCCAAGAGGGGGGGGGGTGAATTGGGCTTATTTCAAATTTCTAAAGCAAATATGGAATCCTATCAAGTGTCAATCACCCCGTGCCTAACGAAAAGTGTGCCTTAGACTATGAAAGCAGTAGCAAGGCAATGGAAGTAAGAACGAAGCGGAAAGTAATGCGGTATAAAAGAGCTAGGGATAGAATTCTTGACACGACGACGTTTTGCCAAGGTATCGAGGAGTCGACACTCCCCCCTAGTCCTCGTTGGAGCACCCGCGCAAGGGTATTGCTCCCCCTCTACCCGCGCAAGGGTAGAGTGCTCTCTACGGGCTGGTTCTTTGCCACTCCGGCTCGGTGAACCGCCCACAACCGATCACAAGTCGATGAAGAAGGGCTGTCGACAATCTCCCCGGCGATCACCTTCCTCCAAGCACCACCGGACTGTCTACGTGATGTCGATCACCAAGAGTAACAAGCCTCGATCTTCGCTTGACTCACTCAAGCTTCACAACTAGAGGATGCACACTTGAACTCTTGGATGAACTAGAGGAGAGGATGGATGGATTCGCGAATCTCACTCTCTCTCTAGGGCTCTTGCTCTCTTCCCAACCTTCTCAAAGACTTCAACAACTGAAATGAGCAAAAGGCAAGGTGGGAGACAAGGGTGAGGAGCTATAAATAGCCCCCCCCAGAAAACTGCCTCAGGCTGGCACTTTAAGTTGGCGACGGACGGTGCGTCGCCCTGCCCAACGGCTAGTTTTGAACCTCGGTTTTGGCGACGGACGCTCCTGCGCATACCGATGGACGCTGAGACACCAACGTCCGACGTCCCTTGCTGAGTTACACTGAAAACACCTCCACTGGTAGGCCGACGGACGCTGTCACAGCGTCCGCCTTAGCGACGGACAGCGTCCGACGCCCTCTGAAACTCAGGGGCTCGCACTGGCAGCCGACGGACGCTACGTCATTCTAACGTCAACGTCCGACGCCATCGTCTGACGTGACGGACAGCGTCCGGCGCCTTCAGACTCAGCGTCCGACGCCCAATAAACTTCTTTTTCAACTCCGGTTTTCATCGCGATGAAATCAGAAGAAGTTCTCGGCTATCTTACGGTCACCATAGGCTTGCTTAGAGCTAAGGAAGTCAAGTGTGCACCACACCTAAGTTATGAAGCTCTCCTAAGTCAAGCTACTAGTCTCAACCCCTCTTTATAGTACGACCAAAGATCAAATAGAAGCCCTATCTATTTCTAAGTGCCCTTCATCACCTTATGGCACTTAGCCTATCATTCTAGGGTCTTCATCATGTCTCTTTGAAATCCAGAACGATATCCATCTTGAGGGCTAAGTGATGACCATTTATGCCCATTCATGTTGATCACTATGGCTAAGCTACGCATAGCCTCTGCAAAACACACGTTAGCCATAATAATCGCTAATTTGCCGTTAATCACCGAAACCAATAGGGCCATGATTCTTCAATCTCCCCCTTTTTGGTGATTAACGACAATAACTCCTCGAGTATGGGTATAAGAGTGAAAAGGTTAGGATTTCAGGTGACTTGAAAGGATTGAGCAAGGGTTAGTGAATGAAATTGAACAATACTTGCTCATCCTTGCCAAGCCACAAAACATGGTACTCATGAATATGAAAAGGAATTTTGGTACCTCATGATATTCTCACAAACGTATCGAAGTATGGCGTGGAAGCTCAATTACCATTAGATCAAAGAGATATATCATGAAACAAGTGACAACTCACAACATGTATTAGTGATAATCAAGAGTTTATCACACACAACCACAAATATCTCACAAACATCAACCATCACACATATACACAAATGCACAATAGATAGACATGATGACATGAGAACGGGGGAAATAAAATCACACAAAGAAACGAATCCCTCCCCCTATCTCTATACTCGACCCTCTCTCCCCCTTTGGCGTCTAGAACCAACAACTAAGTATCTGGGGCTGGAGAAGAAGGCGAAGAAGCTGCAGCCTGACGATCGAGCATAATGAAGTCTTGAAGATCTGACTCGTCTGACTCAACATTTGCCTCGACCTCTGCAGGTGTAGGTGCAGCTGGGGTGACCTCTGGAGCTGACACTGGAAGCTCTGGAGCTGCTGACTCAACTGGCTCCCCCTGAGGCTCAGCTGGTGCCTCTGACTGGCCTGCCTCTGAAGTAGCGGGTCTAGGAGCCCGGCAAGTGAAGACTCGAGGCGGGGGCGGAGTAGTCACTGCCAAAGAAACAAGAGAGACGGCGGCAACGAGCTCTACTGGCTAGGACTGAGGTGGAGTAGATACTGCTAGTGTAACTGCCTCATCCTGCTCCTGTGCCTGAACTGGGGCCTCTGGCTTAACTGCCTCAACTGCTACTGAGATAGCATCTATCTGAACTGCAGCTGGAGGAGTAGTGACGGTCTACGTAGACTGATCTGGTGCGATCTCCGGCGAGGCAACTGAGGAAAGGTAAGTGCCCGTCGCCGGACGATCGACCTCAACCTCTGGAGCTCCTGTGTGGGCTGAGCGGCTCCTGGAGATTCATCTCCTATGATCTCCAAGTAAGAGGCCGAGATGTCACGCGAGGCCTCTGCAATGGTAGTTCTCCGGATAGGTGTAAAACCTGTCTGAAGCTCGCCGGGCGAAACTAACCATGAGGACACCTGGGTCCTCGGAGACTGGCACTCTAGAGAAGCTGGTGCCTGGTAGGGTGGAACAACTAGTGCCTGACTCTGCTGTCCTCCGGACGGTAATGCTGGAGTCGATACCACACCACTGGAGGCTGCAGCTGAGTGACCCCGGACAACTAAAGTTGAGGAGTGACGGTCTGTCCGGAGGTCGAGCCAAGAAGACGCTCAAGAAGCATAGTCTGAGTCTTCTGAATTTCAGCCTGCTGCTTCTGATAAGATAGGAACTGGCGCTGAAACTCGTCCTGCCTGACTTGTGTCTGAGCCTGAGCTGCAAGCTGTTGTGCTGTGAGCCTCCGAATATCTGCAGCCTGCCTCTGTTCCTCTGCCTGTCGTGAATGCTCCTCCTGCATCCTCGTAAGGAGGGTAAGAATTGTGGCCTCTGAGGTGCCTGAAACTGGAGCTGGAGCTACACCTGACCCTCCCGCCTCATGGTCATGAGACATCGGTGCGTACTCGGACATCGGCCTGTAGTATTCATCTGAGCTATCAAAGTCCAAGTCCTCTCTGTAGGCAGCCTCGGCAGCTGTATCAATCTCAGCATCAAGATCTGTAAGCTCTGCCTGGGCGATCTGCTCAATTGTAGCATCAGTGTCCTCTGCTGACTGGGGTGGCACACCTGCCTGTCTGGTGCCTGGACGGTGCGCTATGCTGAGGCGAGGAAGGTTCCCGTGGATGACCAACTGGCTCATCGAGTAGACGGGATACTCAGTGGCTGACCTGGTAAGAGTGACTCGCAGAGATCCAGATCGAGTCATAGCCACTATCAGATAGGAAATCCAATGTGCAAACTGTAGCTGCCAGTGTCCTCTGAACCCTGCAGCTATGATGTCCTCGAGCTCGCTGACGATCAAATCTGTAAGGACCTGATTAGCCTAGAGGGGGGGTGAATAGGCATGTTTAAAACAACTTGACAAGTTTCTGTTAGCAGAGAGGCCGGCACTGCCGGGGTGGCCGACACTGTTGGACTTAGGGCAGCAGTGCTGGTCACCAGATCAGATAAATGCACAATTCAAAATATAAACTGAGAATGCAAATTGTGCTTGAATAGAAACCTTTCTAGAGGTGTAGGAAACCTCTAGCACCACTTGAAAGTGGTAGCAACACACCCACCGAGTAGATCGGGTCCAAACCCTAGAAATCACCTAGCACACAAGATATATGAAAGTAAAGTAACAAGCATACGGTGACACAAGATTTGACCCGTGGTTCAGCTCGCCACCAAGGCTTGCCTACGTCCACATTGTTGAGGTGCGCCACACAAGGCTCAAGCTCACCACAAAGGCTAGCTCTTTCCTCGGTCTCAAGTCAAGAGAATGAACCCTTGAGATGAGAGAAGTGTATTAGCAAATGATGGGTGATACAAACTTCCCTAGGCTGCCACACGAAGGAGGCAAGCTCAAGGGCAACCTCTAGCCAGCTAGGAGCAAAGCTCCAAGAGTAAAGAACTCAAACCGCCGGCCACCACGCAAACCAAATGCTTGTAGGAGTGAAGATCCGAGGGAGAGGCTTCTTCTCAAAGCTTGGAGGCTCAATCTCTCAAAGAATGATTAGAAATCAATGAAGGAGAGTGGATGAGCACCAAGGGAGAAGGGAGAGCAAGAGCGGAGCTTCTCTTTCTATTCTTTCGAAGTAAGAATGAGTGAGTGGCAGAACTAGCCGTTGGGGGTGAGTGAGGGGGTATGAAATACCTCCTTACTGCCCACTGGCTGAACAAGTCGCGGCAGTGCTGGCCTGTAGCCCGGCACTGCCAGCCTGGAGGCCAGCACTGCCGGCCTGGGCAGAACAACAAGGATTTGATCTTCAATAAGCTGGTTGATTTGCCCTCTTTATATGTGGAGGTGTGATGTAAAAGGATAGACACATTTTGTTCACTTGTTGGCATGCGTGTTGAATCCCTCTTAATAGTACGGCATACCTAACTCAAATTGAAAGTATAAAAGAATTTAAACACTTTGAGCTTGTTGCCATGCACTTTTGTAATTGGAGGGGCCCGCCAACCTGGTCATCAACCTCCTTAAGTTTAACCTGCTTGTCATACTCACAAGGTCTCATTAGTTTTCTAAATATGTTGTCATGTCACCAAAACCCACTTTAGGGCTTGATTGCACTTTCAAAACCCCATAGATCAAAATTTTCCTTCTGGATGATATGAGCGAGAAGCCATAGCTGAAGACGGGTAATAGTGTCCCGAGCTCCAATCCTGGGAAGAATGGTATGTCTCAGTACCTTGTAGAGAATCCGAGCAAGAGGAGTGAGGTCTCTCGGTGTACGGCTCGAACCCTCTGAGAAAGGCAGCTGGAAGCACGGCCTCACGTAGTCTGTAGATGGCACTATCCCATCGTGAGGTCAACGAGGTGTCTCCTGGCCTCCGTAGCACAAACTGTGAATCCTCATAGAAGAGGACTCTAGGTGGAACAACTCTCTGAATCGAGCTGCAGTGACCCTGAAGTCGCGGCCATGAAAGCCGAAGTGAAAGAACTCGTGGTCAGGGGAGATCCACAGCGAGGCGTAGAACTGATAAACCCAGTCCTTCTGATAAGCACCGGATCGTCCCAACAAATCAGACAGGCCCTGAATATACTGCAAATGCTGGAGAATCTCTGGACCACCGACACCCTCTATATGAGCAGGTGGGCAAACTCTGTGAGCCCTAAGAGGAGCGTCGGTCTCAACATACGCTCTGTAGAAGTCCTTGTGAATAGTGGTGTAGAAGTCACGACCAGCACGGGGATCCCTCTAAGCCGGGAACCAAGACTGAAAGTCCACGAAGCGAAGGAGCTGGACCTATTTGGCTGTGAGAACCCTGACCTGATGCCTCACCGGGGCTGGTAGCTGAGGTCCTGGTGGACTGGGTGGTGCTCCAGACCCACGTGAGCGAGTGACATGTCTGGCCATCAGCTCACCAATCGAAGAGTGGCCCGTGGCCTCTGGCCGCTCAGTCTCTGTAGCCTTCTCTGCCTCCTCTGTCTCGGTAGCCTCTGTGGGCTCTGTCTCTGGACGCGAGGGGGACTCACAACACGCTCCACGGCGGGGCGAGAGCCTCAAACCGGCGCGACGTCCACCTCGCTCTGCGATCTCTGCTACCTCGGCCACTGCAACTGTGGCCGCGGAATCTGGATCCATAAGTGGCCTCTTGCGCTTCTTGGAAACAACCTTTTGCTTGCCCCTTCCCCGATCAGTGGGTGGACGCGGTGGAGGTGGAGGGTCACCACCACTACCGGGAACGGGACCGGCGTTCTTTGTTCTTGCCATTTACATACACTGGATGAACTATCACTGTCAAAGAACAACTGCCACAAGTGAACCCCAAACAATTCTCTGCCACTGACAAACTGCCAAGAGTTTGGCTCGACGGCCCTGGACTGTCCTCTCGAGGCTTTTCCTCGTTCCTTACTCGCGGGCTTTGCCCCGAGGTCACTGCCACTGCCCAACTATCACCTATACGGTAGATGGATAGAGTATATAACCATAAGCATATATCTAGAGATGAGAATATCTAATGGGTGAAGCATGAGATAGGTAAGTAAAAGATCGTTCTCTGTCCATTTCGATACCTCTCACCAAGTAACTCAGAAAAGAGAAGGAAAGATTTCTCGGTCAATCTCAAAGCACAGTCTGCAACCTAAAAAGGATATGCAAAATGGTGGTTTAGGTAAAGAAAGTAGAAGGGGGGATCAACACCATGGGAAGGGGGAATGCAGGGCAACATTTCACCTTAGAGATCCAGGGAGGACCTCAGGGGAATCCTTGAAGGACACCCAAGAAATCACGGGGAGAGGTGGGGTTCTCTGCTTGGCCAACACGCACAGGGTAGAGGGGGGGTCTCCGGCGAGCGGTGACGGTGGCGCTGGGTGCGAGACGGCGGCACTGGGAGGGGGGGATGCCGGCGAGGGGTGGTGCGGTGCTGGGTGGATGAGAGGCGCGGCGGCAGCTTGAGCAGAAGGAGCGGCAACGAGGAAACGACAGTTAGGGTTTGAGAGAGTAGGCGGCGATGGCGTACGGATAGACTGAAACGACCGAGAGGAAGAAAGAAGAAGACAGGGGTTTTTTAAAAAAATTCAGCCTTAAGTTCGCGACGGACGCTCCAGAGAGGAGCGACGGACGCTCCGTCGATGTGCGACGGACGCTGGACAATGTCCGACGGCATCGTCCGTCGGGCTTCCAGAACGGGTTTGAAGCGCCCTAACACATTGACCGCGTCGGACGCTCGGGAGCGTCCGTCGCCCTACAAATAGGCAACGTTCAGTCTCCGGACGATCGTGACGGACGCTGAGGCATTTGTCGCCAAACGTTCGTCGGCAGCGTCCGACGCACTTTTAAAATACAATTTTTCAAATTTGATTTTTACGTCTTTCTCCCAACCAAGTTCCAATCCAAATAAGATCCAAAAAACACCTGATTAGACTTGATATGAGAACCATCTCTCAAACTCTCCTTTTCAAATAGTTTGCCATAGACTTAGATTTTAGTTTTAGCTCAAAATATTCGAATGGAAGCATCAAGGAAACATCATATGGCCACAAGAGGGGTAAAGAAGTGTCTTGAGCTTGGAATGCTCCCCTAAGTGGACGAACACAGAGGATGCTCAAACTTAACCAAAAAGAAACGGCAAACAACACATGCAAATGCAATGCATTACAAGAATTTGAATCTAGGTTGCTTGCAAGTTTAAACCATGATTTGGACTTCTTCACATGTTCAAGAACGGTTATTCCAATCATGTTAGCCAAGCCTATGTGCATTACTAGATTAACATGATTATATTACACATGATGCAAGGTTGGTTCACACAAGATCATCTTTTAGTGAAGTTTGAGTGATCAAGCACATTCAACTCGCTTCTCAACCTACAAAAGGTTGCTTCATCGAGTGGTTTAGTGAAGATATCCGCCAATTGATTTTCGCTAGAAACTCCCACTAGTGATATGTCTTTCCTAGCCACATGATCTCTAAGAAAGTGATGACGGATATTAATGTGCTTGATGTGAGAGTGTTGAACCGGGTTATTAGCAGCTTTACGGCAGTTTCATTATCACACAAAAGTGGAACATCTTTTAAAACCACGTCGTAATCAAGAAGTGTTTGGGTCATGTATAAGATTTGTGCACAACTTGCTCCCATGGCTATGTATTCCGCCTCGGTGGTAGACAATGCCATACTATTTTGCTTCTTAGAGGACCAAGAAATAAGTGATCTTCCTAGCAAATGGCAACCGCCGGAGGTACTCTTCCTATCAACTTTACACCCGGCATAATCCAAATCGGAATAGCCACAAAGTAGGAAGGGAGCTCCTTTGGGATACCAAAGACCAATGCTAGGGGTGTGCCTTATGTACCTAAAGATTCTTTTAACCACACTTAGATGCGACTCCTTAGGGTTTGCTTGAAACCTAGCATACGTACACACACTAAACATGATATCCGGCCTAGAAGCGGTGAGGTAAAGTAAACTACCGATCATCGAGCGATAAAGAGTTTGGTCGATCGGGTTACCTCCCTCATCGAGATCGAGATGCCCATTAGTAGGCATTGGGGTCTTGATTGGCTTGCAATCCTCCATCTTGAATTTATTGAGCACATAATTAGTGTACTTCTCTTGAGATATGAAGGTGCCCTCCCTCAATTGCTTCACTTGGAAGCCAAGGAAGAAGGTTAGCTCGCCAATCATCGACATCTCGAACTCCTTGGACATCAATGCACCAAATTCCTTGCTATGATCTTGGTTTGTTGACCCAAATATAATGTCATCGACATATACTTGGCAAACAAAGATCTCTCCATCTAGCACCTTGGTGAATAGTGTGGTATCCACTTTCCCGATCTTGAAGCCCTTCTTGAGTAGGAAGTCCCTTAGCCTCTCATACCAAGCTCTTGGAGCTTGCTTCAATCCATAGAGTGCCTTGGACAACCTATACACATGATTAGGACAATTTAGGTCTTCAAACCCGGGAGGTTGTGAGACAAAGACAAGTTCATTGATGAAACTATTTAGAAAGGCACTCTTCACATCCATTTGAAAAAGTTTCATTTTGTGATGTGAAGCATATGCCAAAAGGATACGAATGGCTTCTAGTCTTGCAACCGGTGCAAAGGTCTCCCCAAAATCCAAGCCTTCAACTTGGGAGAACCCTTTTGCCACCAATCTTGCTTTGTTCCTCACAACCACGCCTTGATCATCTTGCTTGTTCCTAAACACCCATTTGGTGTTAATGGTTCTTGCTCCTTTGGGCTTTTCTACTAGTGTCCACACTTCGTTCCGGGTGAAGTTGTTCAACTTTTCATGCATGGTATTCACCCAATCCGGATCCGCAAGTGCATCCTCCACACTAGAAGGCTCAACAAACGAAACAAAAGAGTGATGCTCAACATAAGAAGCAAGTTTAGATTGAGTTGTTACCCCCCTTGATGGACTTCCTATGATAAGGTCTTGTGGATGAGCTTGAAGCATAGGTGTAGATCTTCTATCAAGCACTTGGGGAGGAGGTTGTGCTGCACCAACATCACTAGCTTGTGCCTCGGCTTAATCTTGAGGGATGAAGGTATCTTCTTGTGCTTCCCTCACTTGTTCTTCATCAACTTGAGGCGTGTGTGGTGGAGAAGGTACTTGATTTGCATCATCTTCTACTTCTTCCACCTCTAGTGGGTGATGGCACCAACGGGCATATTCTTCATATCCTCCCTCAAGGGTTCATCACCTACATCATCAAGATTCTCATGCTCTTCTTGAGAGCCATTAGTTTCCTCAAACTCCAAGTCATATGTTTCTTCAACTAGGCCGGAGGCTTTGTTAAATACTCGATATGCCTTGGATTTAAGTGAATAGCCAAGTAAGAAACCAATGTCACATCGCCTTTGGAGCTTGCCCAAGTGTTGACGCTTCTTGTAGATGTACACTTTGCATCCAAACACTCGGAAGAAGGATATATCCGGTTTCTTCCCATTCACAAGCTCATAGGGGGTCTTCTTGAGAAGCCTTTGGACAAATAGCTGGTTGGCCGCATAGCATGCGGTGTTGATTGCTTCGGCCCAAAACTTCTCGGGAGTGTTGTACTCATCAAGCATTGATCTTGCAAGAGTGATTAGTGTCTGGTTCTTTCTCTCTACTACACCATTTTGTTGTGGGGTATAGGTGGCGGACACCTCATGCTTGATCCCAACTTCATCACAATAATCTTCAATCTTGGTGTTCACAAACTCGGTCCCATTGTCACTTCTTATCTTCTTGATCTTCACATCAAACTCATTTTGGGCTTTGGTTGCAAACTTCTTGAATATTGATTGAGTCTCTCCCTTGTCTTGAAGAAAGAACACCCAAGTGTACCTAGAGTAGTCATCAACTACCACCAAGCAAAAGAGATTGCCTCCAAGGCTAGCATAGGTGGTAGGTCCAAATAGATCCATGTGGAGTAGCTCTAGGACTCTTGAGGTTGACATGAAAGCTTTGGTGGGATGGGTGTTGACCACTTGCTTGCCGGCTTGACATGCACTACACAACTTGTCCTTCTCAAACACCACATCCTTCACACCTCTAACCATCTCCTTCTTGACAAGTTTCTTCAAGGTTGACATTCCCACATATGCTAATCTTTTATGCCATAGCCAACCCAAAGAGCTCTTGGAGAATAGACATGTTTGCAAGCTTGCTTCATTTGAAGTGAAGTCCACTAGATAGAGATTGTTGTGCCGAAACCCCTTAAATATCAATGAATAATCTTCAATCTTGGTCACAACTACTTAATTTGGAGTGAAGAAACATTGGAACCCGAGATCACATAGTTGACCAGCCGAAAGCAAGTTGAAGCTCAATGATTGCACTAGTAAGACATTTGATATTGATTGATCATTGGAGATTGCCACTTTGCCTAGGCCTTGCACTTTGCCTTTTTAATTGTACCCAAAGGTAATCTTGTCTTGTCCTTCACAATCTTCCTCAAGTGTGGTGAACATCCGTGAGTCACCGGTCATATGTTGAGTGCAACCACTATCAATCACCCAATGACTTCCACCGGTCTTGTAGTTCACCTACACATAAGCAACTTGAAGTTAAGCATGTTGTTTGGGAACCCACACTTGGCGAGGTCCCATAGCCTTGTCAACCAACTCCTTAGCGACCCATAGCACTTTGGGCTTATTCTTCATCTTAGAACCGAGAAACACAACTAGGGGTCTACCCTTGGAGTCCTTGTTGATGATGAAGTGTGCATCATGAGTAAAAGGCCTTGTGTGCTTGGGCAAGGTCTTGGGAGGTGGAGTCTTGCATTGGAACTCAAAGTGACCCTCTTGATCACATCCAAAGCACTTCTTAGGCTTGGGCTTTGGTGTGTCATAGTTGTTCCTCATGGCCTTGTTCTTGTAGTAGTTCATTGCTTCTATCTTGACTTTGGCCTTCATGAGTTGGTTCTCCTTGAACCCAATGCCGGACTTGTCGGTCTTTATGATAGTGTTCATCAAGAGCTCACTTTGAAGGTTGTGGCCCTTGGTGAACTTCTCCATTCCACTTGCTAACTTGATCTTCTCAACCTTGAGCTTTGCATTTTCCTCTTTGAGAGAGTTGATCAAGGTGATTACATCATTGTCATCTTGCTTGGCCGAGTTGATGGTGAAGGGCTTGTTGGCCTTGAGGTTGATTAGCTCTTTCTTGAGCTTTGAGTTCTCTTGCCTCATCTTCACATAGTCATCATACTTTTCGGCTTCAACTACCTTCTTGCCCTTGCACTTAGCATTTTGCTCACTAGCAACTTCATCAAGCAAGTCCTCACAAGAAGTAGCTATATGACACTTAACAACCGGGTTAATAGCAACATGTGTAGCAAGATCATTTGTAAGCAATTCATTAGCTACCACAAGTGTGACATGTTCATTTCTAACTTGGTTGTAGTCATCTTTTAGCAAGTTGTATCTTGTATGGAGCTCTTGTGTTGACCTCTCAACCTTATCATGTTTCTCATTTGCTTGCTTGAGTGAGGCTTTGAGCTCCCTGGTGCTAGATGAGAGAGATTTGTTCTCAAGCTTCAAATCATCATTAGCACTAGACAAGTCATCAAGTTTAGCATGCAAGTTATCATTGGCTTTCTTTAGGGTTTCACTTTTAGTTTTGTACTTCCTAAGGAGCTTGGTGTATTTGTTGCAAATCACAATTAGCTCATCATAGTAAGGTGCCTCAAACTCATCATCACTATCCTCACTATAGTTAGCCTCATCATTATTATCCTCTTTTTGTACCTTCTTGTCACCTTTAGCCATGAGGCATAGGTGTGTAGAGGATGAGCCCGGAGATGATGGAGGAGGTTGTGACACCCTGTGTCAAGCTTGCATTAGGATCATCATTAGCCACCAAGCACATCATTTCTTTGCATTCATGTTTGCATATGCTATCATCTCATGTGTGTGTTTATATGTTTTGAAACTAGAATTGAATAGGCGTTTTGTGCTTAATCTTGTGTTTAACCTATTTAGTTAAGCATTGCTTTGCTTAGAGTAAAAAGTGTGGTTTGTTATGTTTAGTTACTCTGCTTAGTTTTATCAAATAAAAGAAATTGGAAAAGGAAATCAGAATCGAGACAGGCCGAGTACCACCCCTCGATCTCGACCCCACCACTTGATAGGCTCGATGACGGACTGAGGGTCTGAGCGAACGACCCCATGCTAGAGGCTCGACCGAACCCGAGGCTCGATCGGCCAGTCGATCGACGCCCCACCCTCGACTTCGACCCCTCGAAGTTACGGACCGAGGCTTGGACGAACGACCCCGCACGGAAGGCTCGACCGAGTCGGAGGCCCGATCAGCCGATCGACCCTACCCTCGATATCGACCCTCTCCCGCACGCCCGACCGCACGCACGTGCCGCGCACGCTCGCGCGCACTCACCCGACCGCGGCTGAGCCGTACGTCGGAGTCATCCGCCGCGTGGCCGCCGATGCCTGACCGCGGAAGTGGAACACGCCATCGCCGCCGCTTCGGCTCTGCGCCGACATCGCTGTCGCCGATCGCCCCGTCTCACTCAAATCCGAGTTAACGGCGCTAGGACCAAGTTGGCTCCGCTTTTTCCCGCCGCTGACATCCTGCTTCGCCGCCGCAGACCTGCCAGCCGCGCGCCGCGCCATCGTTTCGCAGTGACGCCGCCGCAGTGCTGCGTCCGATCAGCGCCCCGCCTTGTCTCTTTCGCAGTCAAGCGCGAATCCGCGCTAACGGCGCGTCGACCAAGTCGTGATCCGCTCTGCGCCGCTCACCGCAAGCACGCCAAGCGCCGCTGCCACCACCGCACATCGCGTCACGTCCCCTCTAGCAGCGCCGGTCGGCCATGACCAAGCAAGGAGGAGCGCCTATACCTCCACCACCTCCCGCACTCATCCACACTCATCCGCACTCGCGCAATCGCTCGCATTGCCTCTGTTCTCGCCAGCCGAGAGCTCCAAGCACCGCACTCGTCTTTTTCTCAAATCCACCACCACCAGAGCTCCTTTGCTCAATCCCTCTCGCCCTAGCCTTCGCTTTCATCCCGTACCCACGCTGCTCGCCTTTGTTTCACCAGCCGTGGACTCCAGTCGCCGGAACGCCTTTCGCCGTTCTTCGACTCCGAGTCACCACTGCACCGATCAACCAGCGTTCGCCATTCGCCGCCTCGCCTCCGACGCCTCCGTCTTCGTGGAAGCTTCACCGGAGTTAACCGAGGTAAGAACGCCGTTCCTCTAGCTTTAGTTCGACCCGTGTCGTCACAGCACCGTTGGCCGTGCGCCATTGCCGCCGCCACGGAGCTTGCACGTGGCCAAGTTTCCACAAAGCCTCTCTGGCTTAGCTAGCCCTCGAGCCGCACTCACCACATCACCACGATGCTCACGCACCACAGCGCCGAGCTTCGCATCGTCGGTGATCACTTCGCCGCGTAGCACCGCCGTGTTGCACCACCACCGCACACCGTCGACCCCTCTTCACGGTCGCGTCAGTTCAACCAACACCGCTAGTGGATGCGCGTAGTCATCCCGAGCCTAGCACAACCAATCCCACCGCCGAAGACTTCACCATCGGCAAGAACAAGTCGATCAGCACAGTTCTCTGTTCCGCTCGACGGTAGACGGACCTCGAGTAATCGAGGGTCACGCTCGTCTGTTGCCTCGACGTGCCTCGAGCCCGTTCTCGAAATGATTTCCTATTCTCGTTTTCAGTTGTATGCCTTGCTTGTTTGTTTATATCTAGAGTTGATAAAGTCTTGTTGCTAGCTTCTGTTAAGTTTAAGTTATAGCCTGTTTACCCTTGTTGCTAGTAGCTCTAGTTCTAAGTAGCTTTGCGGTAGTTCTTTTGGGTGTATGCTTAGAATCTCTGAAGTGTGTTAAATCCTGTTCAAGCATCATCCTTGCACCATTCAGTTATTTATTTATGCATTGCAATCATTTAGGATCCGTGGAGGAACATCAGGAGCCCACAGAGACCGAAGTCCAGGAGGTACAGGAGCTGTACGAGGAGTACCCAGAGCTCGACACTAACCTTCCTGAGTGCCCTGACCACCAACCCTCCACCTTCTCTCAAGGCAAGCCCCGGAGCATTCTTAAGCCTCCCAGTTTTTACAACTTAATCTACTTGAGTATTTTATACTGTGATGCATTAGGTAATAGGAGTTGTTTTGAATCCCAAATTGATGCATTACCTTCCTTGATCTTTGTTTTACCTACCTTGTTACCCTGTTAATAATAAAGTAAAAGCAACCGCTTAACATGCTTAGAAATAATGGTTACCTTTCTTTTATGTTTCGTATTATCCCTTGTGGGTAATACTATCACGGTTGGCTATATTCGCTATCGTGGAAAGAACCTATGGTAGTAATGAAATACGGTCAACTGGAAGGCAAGTGCACCAAGTGGTTTAGACTTGGGGGCAGTCCGTCCATTGGATCGTGTAGGTTTGTACACGATGGTGGCCCTCTTACATCTTTGAATGCGCCCTTTCGCATAGGGGCCGTTGTGAGTATCGACCCCGAAGCCGAGTAAACACTGTCCGGGCCGGAGCTCGCTCTGCTGTGAGCACCCCTCTAGACTGTAGGCATGATCTGCCCGTGGTGGCCATCTATTTTCTACAATTGGGGTGGACCAATGCAAGCCCGCGTCGATTACCACCTGGACTTTGTTGAGCGGTGACCTAATGCTGACCCGACGGGGAAAGTATGGGCGTGTGTTAAAGGTAATCTTACCAGCTGGTGTATATTGATTCGAATTGCCACCCCCCACTGGATATGGGGGATTATGCTGAGCTTCACCACGGTACAACTCCATGTGACATCTTAATGGTTCTGCTAAAATGTTGATGAAGGAACTGGATATATGTTATTATATTGTTTGAGTAGAATCAAGTGTGTGCTCTAGTGTAGATGCAATAACCTAGAAATAATTAGTAGGATAAAAGATGACTGCTCACCGCATCATTAAAGTGAACTCCTTAAGTTAAGCATTTCCGCAAAGTAAAGCTTACCCAACTCCAGATACACCCATGCATACCCTTGGAGTCTTTATTTTCAGTTAGACGGGTAAGTCTAGCTGAGTACATTCCCGTACTCAGGGTTTATCCTGTTTGTTGCAGATGGCCAAGTATACATCGGCTATTGTAAGCACTGTCTCTGTCCTTTCTACGGAGAAGATGAGTAGGCCTTGGGCAAGGTCTTCTACAAGCTCACCTTTGCTGTTGTCGGACCTGACGTTGTGGGCACCCCTGTCTTTTGAAACTTCTAGTTCAGTTTCAAACAATGTTTTATTTGGCCGCAAGTGTTGTGGCGTAAGTGCTACTTTTATTTGGAACAAAGTGTTGTAATAACTTTATTTCGTACTTTGAGTGTTTCCGTTTGATTTGTGGCTCGTTCGAATGTGTCTCCCTGAATGTACGCGATCCTGAGTTGATGTAAGAAATCCTTCGAGATTTCCGGACTACCGGGATTATATGGGCTCAAGTGTTGTAAGTGGTAGCTAATCAGCTACATTAGCACTTGATCTCTTATAATTTGGGCGGTTCCGTCACAGAGGTGGCGGTGGAGTAGATGATCCAATCACCAAGGCGGCCACCTTCTCATCTTCACTCTCATCTCCGGATGAGTCACTTGTGTCTTCAATGTTGGTGAGCCAATCACCAACAATGTAGGCTTTGCCATCCTTCTTCTTCTTGTGGAAGTTGAAGTTCTTCTTCTTCGTGAATGGCTTGTCATCTTTCTTCTCCTCATCACTTGACTCATCTTTGTTTCCCTTGTTAAAACTTGAACTTGTTGTTGAATTTCTTGTTCTTGTACTTGTCTTTCTTCTCTTCGGGGAAAGAATGAGCCAAGTGTCCAAGTTTGCCACAATTGTAGCAATCCATCTTGGAGAGAGGCTTCCTTGAAGAGATTGTGAAGAATTTCTTCTTCTTTGAGTCAAACTTGACTCCATTCTTGTTTAGCCTCTTTAACATCTTTGTTGTCTTCTTCACCATGAGGGCGAGGTCGTCATCATCCTCTTCATCACTTGCACTCTCATACACATATTGCATCTTGCACTTCTCCGAAGAGGAAGCCTTGAGAGCCAAGTCCTTATTCTCCTCCTTCTCTTTCTCTTTCTTCTTGGAGGAGGATGAAGAGCCGCCATCACCAATATCCATGTACATCTCATGAGCATTGATCTTGCCCAACACTTGTGTTGGTGTAGAGGCGGAGAGATCCCCTTGGTGAAGAACGGTGACTATGTGGCCATACTTGACAATTGGCAAGACACAAACAATCTTGTGCACCACATCGGTGGGTTGCATTTGGGTGAGCCCAAGTCCATTTAACTCCTCTACAAGAATGTTAAGACGTGAGTACATCTCATTTGCATTTTCATTAGTAAGCATAGCAAAGGAGTTTAACTTAGCCATGACCAAATGGTAGCGTTCCTCACGCTCACATTTGGTCCCTTCGTGTAGCGCACAAATGTCTGTCCAAACATCGTTAGTGGTTTTGCAATTCTGCACACGGTTGAACACATCCTTGCCAATGCCAAAGAAAAGAATGTTCTTTGCCTTGGCATTGTTCTTCTCAAAGAAGGGATCCTCGGCAAACACGGTGCCACCGATAGTGGCGACTTTGTGCACACCGAGATCCACGGCCTCAAGGTAGGCCTCCATACGAACTTTCCAATATGGAAAGTCGTCTCCATCGAACATGGGAGGTGGTCCATCCCCATGGGACATCTTGCTCTAGGCGGTGAAGCCTAATTTAGAGCAAACCTTGCTTTGATACCAATTGAAAGGATCAAGATGCCCAAGAGGGGGGGTGAATTGGGCTTATTTCAAATTTCTAAAGCAAATATGGAATCCTATCAAGTACCAATCACCCCGTGCCTAACGAAAAGTGTGCCTTAGACTATGAAAGCAGTAGCAAGGCAATGGAAGTAAGAACGAAGCGGAAAGTAATGCGGTATGAAAGAGCTAGGGATAGAATTCTTGACACGACGACGTTTTTCTGAGGTATCGAGGAGTCGACACTCCCCCCTAGTCCTCGTTGGAGCACCCGTGCAAGGGTATTGCTCCCCCTCTACCCGCGCAAGGCTAGAGTGCTCTCTACGGGCTGGTTCTTTGCCACTCCGGCTCGGTGAACTGCCCACAACCGATCACAAGTCGATGAAGAAGGGCCGCCGACAATCTCCCCGGCGATCACCTTCCTCCAAGCACCACCGGACCATCTAGGTGATGTCGATCACCAAGAGTAACAAGCCTCGATCTTCGCTTGACTCACTCAAGCTTCACAACTAGAGGATGCACACTTGAACTCTTGGATGAACTAGAGGAGAGGATGGATGGATTCGCGAATCTCACTCTCTCTCTCTCTCTCTCTCTAGGGCTCTTGCTCTCTTCCCAACCTTCTCAAAGACTTCAGCAACTGAAATGAGCAAAAGACAAGGTGCGAGACAAGGGTGAGGAGCCATAAATAGCCCCCCAGAAAACTGTCTTGGGCTGGCACTTTAAGTTGGCGACGGACGCTCCGACGCCTAGGCGACGGACGGTCCGTCGCCCTGCCCAACGGCTAGTTCTAAACCTCGGTTTAGGCGACGGACGCTCCTGCGCATCGTCCGATGCCCCTTGCCGAGTTACACTGAAAACACCCCCACTGGTAGGCTGACGAACGTTGTCACAACGTCCGCCTTGGCGACGGACAGCGTCCGACGCCCTCTGAAACTCGGGGGCTCGCACTGGGCAGCCGACGGACGCTATGTCATTCTGATGTCAGCGTCCGACGCCATCGTCTGACACGACGGACAGCATCCGGCGCCTTCAGACTCAGTGTCCGACGCCCAGTAAACTTCTTTTTCAACTCCGGTTTTCGTCGCGATGAAATCGGAAGAAGTTCTTGGCTATCTTACGGTCACCATAGGCTTGCTTAGAGATAAGGAAGTCAAGTGTGCACCACACCTAAGTTATGAAGCTCTCCTAAGTCAAGCTACTAGTCTCAACCCCTCTTTATAGTACAGCCAAAGATCAAATAGAAGCCCTATCTATTTCTAAGTGCCCTTCATCACCTTATGGCACTTAGCCTATCATTCTAGGGTCTTCATCATGTCTCTTTGAAATCCGAAACGATATCCATCTTGAGGGCTAAGTGATGACCATTTATGCCCATTCATGTTGATCACTATGGCTAAGCTACGCATAACCTCTGCAAAACACACGTTAGCCATAATAATCGCTAATTTGTTGATAATCACCGAAACCAATAGGGTCATGATTCTTCACTGCCGATATCCCGAAACGAGCTACTGGGACCTCCGATCCGCCGAATAGGCCGAGGCCGGAGAAGAGTCATGAGACCTCGGCGCAAGGGCGCCGGAGAGGAACACGAGGGGGCGAAGGAGCTGCGGCCGGGTGTCCGGGAGATCGAGGAGCATCTCAGGAGAGAGCGACTGGGGCCGTCTGTCAGGCCTGGACGAAAGGGCCTCCACCAACGTGTTCTCCGGCCCAGTAATTCTTGTCGGCTGCAGTATTAGAGAGACCTCCGGAATATTCCGGAGCAGGTAGAGGGGTATTTGTGTAACCATGATTGTAACGTGAACAGTGTACTATAAAAAGGGATCGCCACCCAACGTAATGAGAGAGACAAGATCTCTGATTTCTAGGGTTTCCCGTTTCCTTTGTCGGTTGCACCGCCATTCCCACCAGGGCCCTTCAGCAGTGCGAAGGCCTGACTTACGTAACTCTCGATCCATCTCACCCAGCGAGGGACCTTCAGCATCCGTGAAGGCCCTCCGGGACTCATCCGAAGAACGATAAAGTGGGACCTTTCGGCAATCAGCGAAGCCCCCACCTCTTATGACCTTCGGGTTATGTTTGGAAAAAGGCTTTTTCCAACAGGAGTACGCCATCCTCCGCTGCACGCTCGCGCGGGGGAGATTTCGTCGCTGATTTTGTAAGATCCGTCGGGGACTGCAGGGGCAGCGGTGACTGCAGGGCAGTGAAGGTGGGTGACTGCACAGGGACACGGGACTGCAAGGGCAGCGGTGAGAACGAAGGGGTAGAGAAGAGCTCGTCGTCAGTGAGGGTGGGGGAGGAGAGCTTGACGTCATCGGTGATGGTGGCTAGACTACTGCCGCCAACCTCCGCTCGAGCGCGGTAATTCCACTCAACACGAGCCCTGGTCAAGCCAGGCTCCAGTAAAACAACCACCACCCACGTTCTCTAGGAATCAGGCTCGGGGCGTACGGTGGCCACACAGAGCCAGGCTACATTCGATGTACAGCCAACCAAACATGTTTATCTTGGCTCCATGGAACCAGGCTAGGAGTTAGCCACCCAACCAAACACACCCTTATTGGATTTGCAGCATATCCTGCGCCAGTGCCTGCATGGCAACGTACGTTGATCCGCCCTTCTCCACAGCATTCCGGCATGCACGCCACGAGCTCGAACGCGTTGAGCGGCTACGCCATGACACAGGCTCTCCAGCACCGAGTTCCAGCCACAGTGGGTGACGAAGCCACCCACGGCGGCGTGGCCGAGGATCTGCAGCTGCGGCGCCCAACTCGGCCACACAACCCCTTCGCCTGCTTCGTCCTCTCCAAGAACCCGTGGGGAAGCAGCTCACCGAGGTTTGCGCCCGTTGGGTGCGGCCGCGAGCTGCCGGCCGGTGGCGGGCCGCGCAACACCCACAGGAACCTGTGCTCGCTGTGCTCGCTGCGCTCGAGGCCGGCGGCCACCTCGCGCGCCGGATCCGCGCTCATCCACCCCATGCTCCCGAAGCAGAGGAACACGACGGACGCCCGCGGCTACGCGTCGAGCCACCGGATGCACTCCTGCGCAGACGACAGACCGACGAGCTGAGCATCGATGACGCGCGTCTTCGGCGAGAGCACGGGGCCGATTGGGTAGACCATGGGAGCACGGTCACCGAGCGTGCATTGGCCGCTGGCGATTGACGCGAGAATGCCTGGCTCCAGCTCGGCTGCCGTGTTCACGACGATGCATCTGGCTTCCATGAAGCGGCGGCCGTAGTACGTGAACCACGCGTAGTCGTTCATGTCCGTTGACGGCATACAGGCCACCGGCACCGAAGGCATCCCAGGCACGTCGATGACCCCTCCCTTCTCCCGCGACCAGTAAGTGATGATCTCCTCCTGGATGGCCGGTAAACGCAGCATGAGCGCAAGCATGGCGCCGGTGGACGCGAAGTAGACGTAGGCTGGCACGGCGAGGTCGTGAGCGACGTCCAGGAGCGGGGTCCCGAAGAAGTCGAGCACGACCGCTGCATGATGCCAAACAAGACAGCTAGCTACGTTTCTCTGCGCAAAATTCTCACGACAAGAAATGGTGTTTTACACGACAGTTTATGATGACGTTCTAAAAAAGCATCGACGTGTCATGTGTGTCTCCTTCCTACCCCTCTCCCTCCTCGTCGTTCTTCGATGCCACCTCACCTAATATCCATGTCCGGGTTTGGTCGGAGAGAAAGAAGACGACGGTGGTGGTTAGGATTCTAGTAGCACAGAGGCTAGCATTTCATTTCCAACGACCTTAGACGGAGGTCTGAGGGAGGTGAACATGAAACAACCATCACTACTACAAAAATGATTTATCGTGACCTTTTGAAAACAACCTATGATGTTGACAGGAATTTCAACCGCCTCGAAACCGAGGCGATCATTTTTTTATTTAGCGAAGCGGATACACCAACCGCATCGCAAAATAGATTAATTGAGGTGAGCATTCCTTAAATTGGCCGCCACAATTAATAAATATTAATTGTGATGGTTATGCTAATGTGTACTCGTCTTAATTAAGGATTAACCAAGAAATGCTTTATATTCGTGACTGCCTCTGTATATCAGGCCAAGCCCATTAGCCCACACCTACCCACTATGGTATTCAATATATAAAGAAACATAGAAACTCTAGTTTCACTGCCTCCCCAACCCACCCACGTCGCTCTATCCCAGGCACAACCAACCGCACCCCACCTGTGTCATCCCTCCCTTCCCCACCCGGCTGCCTCCCTTTCCTTCACGGTCTCACCCGATGGCCTCCCCTTCCCAGTGGCGGCGGTAGCGGCCCTTTCCCTTTCCAGTGGTCGCGTCCTCCTCCCTTCCCCTTCCCTTTGTGGCGTCTGCGCCTCTTCTCTTTCCCTTCGTGGCGGCTTCCCCTCCCCCTTCCCTTCCCCAGCGGCTACGCCCCTTCTCCTTAGCCTCTCGATGACCACGCCTCTTATTCTTCCCCTTCCCCTTCTCCTTCCTCTCCTAAGAGACCGGATCTAGTGGCGGGGAGGCGGATCTAGCGGGGGAGCGAGGTGGTGGGGGACAACCGTATCAATGGGGCTAACGACGATGGTGGTGCGGCAGAGCTCACCGATGCTTTGCCCTAGGATTAGTGTGGGCGGGTTCGAGGGGCAGGGGCGGGGTTGATGGCGGCACAATGACTCCACGACGACGCACTAGAAGCAACACCAGGAAGCAGCAGCGTTTGGCCACTACCTGGGAGCCACCGATGCCATTGCAACATGTGCTTCTCCAAGATCTACTTTTAAAATATCTAAATAAAACATTGCAACATACTTCTAAAACAAATAAAACACTCTAAACATGTTCTTGAAACACGTGTGTATAGCCATAACAACACGTGCAACACTAGATTAATTTTTGCAACATCTAGATAAAACATTTGCAACATATGTGTGAAACAATGAAACAATTCAAACATGTGTGTATTGCCACTACAACATGTGCAGCCCCAAGATTTATTTTTGAAACACCCACATGAATCCTTTGCAACATACCTCTAAAGTACCTAAAACACAATAAACTTAGGCTTGTGCAATATGTTTTTTTTTTGTTATTATAACATCCTAGATCTACTTTTATGACATCCAAATAAAACAGTTGAAACAATAGTGTGAAACACTTAAAACTCTTAAAACACAACGTTTGTCGCACAACTACGACCTACATGGTAGGAAACTTAAGTTAATCAGCATGGACATGGATGGAGGGCGCCCTGATGGAGGTGTTGGAGTGGCAACGACAAGGCCCAGCCAAGTAGGGAGGCCAAGGAGGGCCGCCTCCTAGAGGGCCCATGAGGAGCCGCTCACAATGCCATGGGCTGCTTTTAGCATTGTCGCCACCGCCGCTAACAGAGATGTGTGTGTGGGTGGGTGGGGTAGAGGGTCGGGTGGGGAGGAGATGAGGCGTGTGGTCCACGCAGGATGGAGCGCGGCACAAGAATGGGGAGCCAAGCGTCGCAGGGGGAGGCATGGGAAAATGGCAGCAGCAACAATGAGGCGGAGCACGGGGCGCGGCGGAGGCATGGGAAAATGGCAGCAGCAACAATGAGGCGGAGCACGGGCGCGACGTCCAAATCCAGGACTAAAGCATTTTTTTGGTGCGTACCCCATCCGTCCCAAAAAAATATATGTCTTTCTCACTTTCCGAGAAAAAATTTGGATTAATTTTATATAAAAAATTATTAATAGTTATGATACATAATTGATATCATTAGTTAGATTTTTTGATCTAGTTTTTTAATAAATTTATTTGAAGACACAAATTTTACACGTATTTTATATAAATCTAGTCAAAGTTGTGACACGAAAACCCAAAACGACAGTTAATTTGGGATGGAGGGAGTGCTTTTAGCATGTGTTATTTTAACCATCCAAGTTGTGTATTGAGGTATGTACCAAGCAAAACAGTAGCGTCTCATATTGGTAAGAGTAACAACACGAAACTCAAAATATATTTGGACGATGTGGATAGTCCGTGCTTCCTCGACAAGTACATGGTGCCACATATTATTGAGCAAGTCCATATAACCAAAAAAAAATCCATCCTGCGCCTACGCTAGCAAAACCCGTGCAGCTGCGGGGTCTCCGTGACCCGAAATCTCGCGCATAAGTCTCTGCAACGCGGCACACGACGACCCGCCCTCCTCCGCCGCGTTCCGGCACGCGGCCTTCGCCTCGGCGGCCCTCTCCCTCGCTTTCCTCCCCTCCTCCGACCCGCCCATTAGCGCCCGCACCGCGCGCTCCAGCTCCGCGGCCTCCACGAAGTTGCCGCGCTTCCTGTCCACCTCCATCGCCACGGCGACGCCCAGTGCCGCCGCGAGCACGAACGTGTTCATGTGCTGCTCCGCGTACAGCGGCCACGTCACCAGCGGCACGCCGTGCCACAGGCTCTCCAGCGTCGAGTTCCAGCCGCCGTGCGACACGAAGCCCCCGACGGACGGGTGCGACAGGATCTCCTTCTGCGGCGCCCATCTCGGCCACACCAGGCCCCTCTCCTTTGTTCTCTCCAGGAAGCCTCCCGGGACCAGCGCGTCCACGTCAGCGTCGGTCGGGTACGGCGAGCCGTCCGGCGGCGGGCCACGGAGCACCCACAGGAACCGGTGCCCGCTGCGCTGCAGGCCCTCGGCTATCTCGTGCACCTGCGGCACGGTCAGGTTGCCCAGGCTCCCGAAGCAGAGCAGGACCACGGACGAACGCGGGTGCGCGTCCAGCCAGCGCAGGCACTCGTGCGGCGGCTGCTCGGCCGGCGGCGGATCGAAGGCGATCACGGGACCGATCGGGTAGACGGTCGGGGCGCGGCGCCCTGGCATGCACCGGCCGTCAGCGATGGCCGCGAGGGCTCCCGGCTCCAGCTCCGCCACCGTGTTGACGATGATGCCGGCGGCCTCCATGAACCGGTTGGCGTGGTACATGCTCCACGCGTAGCCGGCATCCCTCTTCATCACGGCGTTCGGCAGGAACGCCGCTGGTAGCGGCGGCATACCAGGCACGTCGAGCGCCGTTTCCGCCTCCCCGAAATCGCCCGCGACTTCCTGGTCCAGCGCCGGCAGCCGCAGCATGAGCGCGAGCATGGAGGCTGGGGACGTGAAGTAGACGTACACCGGCAGTGCCAGCTCGTGGGTGACCTCGAACAGCGTCGTGCAGAAGTAGTCCATGACGACGGCGGCGACGGGGCACGCCAGGCCGGCGATGGCCGCCTTAGCGTTGGACGCGTGCAGCTGGATGAAGCTGGAGATCATGTCCTCCGGGCCGGAGAAGGCCGGGAGCTCCACGTCAGGGAAGCGGTGGAAGCGGATGTCGAAGCCCGAGCCCGACGAGGTCTCCTGCTCCACGATGTGCGCGAACCTGGCCATCGGTAGTGGCGCGAGGAGCACGGTGAGCGATGATATGGCGCGGTCGCCGCCGCTGCTCAGCATCCGCTTGCCGGCTTCGAGCATGGACGTCAGGTGCCCGGTGACGCAGAACGGGATGAGCACCACCGTTGGTGGTGCCGCCATTGATGGAGATTATTACTTGATGGTTTCCCTTCGTCACCAATAATTCCAGTACAAAATTTGGGGGGCTGATGAAAATCGTCGTCAAGAACTAATCTTAGATCCATAATAATCTCGCGTAATCTGAAGTGCCTTGCCAAATGAAGTTCACGGCAAGTGTGCGCGGCTTGCCGCACGTAGCTGTCAAGCATACAGTATCCACATCTAACAATAGGATAGGCAAAACAACAACTCTTGCCTGTCTCCTGCATGCATACATACTCATTCGTTTTCGTTGATGTTGTTTTTAACTGTTTTTTATGGCATAAAAATACTTGACGCACTCATTGCTCCACCCGTCACCGTCACTCGCCTAAATAAACAAAACAATATCTACTCCCGTGCACCTCGCTCCGCTCTTCTACCGCACGCGGCGCTGGGTAAATCCAACGGTGATAACCCAACGATTTTCACAAACGACGGCAATAACCGGCGGTGGAGGGTGGGTAGAATAATCTGTAGCAGTGCTTAGTGCTCATTGTTCAACACGTGTTCACACGGTCGCTTGAACTCCTTGAAGGTTATCTAAATTTTTTGCGCGCCTGACTGACTAATATGTGTGTGTCTTGTTACAAACATTGCACCAAAATTGATCACGTTCACGACGGATGCCGACAGACATCCCTTTTTCGACGGCAAAACAGCGAGCCTCCCCAGCCCGTCACGGCGACGGTGCCCCGCCGCCGCCCCCGGGGCAGAGACCGCGCATGAGCTCCCGGAGCGCAACGTACGATGACCCGCCCTCCACCACGGCGTTGCGGCACGCGTCCTTCATGTCCGCGGCTTTCTCCCTGGCCTTCCTGCCCACTTCTGTCGTCCCATCCATCAGGCCCCGCACCGCCGCCTCCAGCTCGGCTGCCTCCACAAGGACGTCCGCCTTGGTGACGTCCATATCTTTTAGGTGTACGGCGACGCCCATGTCGCTGGTGGCGAGCTCGAACGCGTTCAGGTGCTGCTCCGCGTAGAGCGGCCACGGCAGCATGGGCACGCCGAACCACAGGCTCTCCTGGATGGAGTTCCACACGCAGTGGGTCACGAAGCCGCCGACGGCCGGGTGGGCCAGGATCTCCTTCTGCGGCGCCCACGCAGGCCACACGAGCCCAAGCCCCCGTGTCCGCGTCAGGAACCCGGTGGGGAGCACCGCCGGATCCAGGTCGGCGGCCGGCGCGCCCCGCAGCACCCAGAGGAAGCGGTGGCCGCTGCGCTCCAGGCCAGCAGCGACTTCCCTGACCTGCGCTACGTCGAGGACCCCGTTGCTTCCGAAGCAAAGGAACACGACCGAGCCGGACGGCTGCGTGTCGAGCCACCGGACGCACGCGTGCGGCTGCGGCTGCTGCTCAGGCGCCGCGGCGGCGAACCAGATCACCGGGCCAATGGCGTAGATGGTCGGAGCCGGGCGGCCCGGCACGCAGCGGCCGTCGGCGATGGCGGCGAGAACCCCAGGCTCCAGCTCGACCGAGGAGTTGATGATGATGCCGGTGGTGTCCATGAGGCGGCGCCCGCAGTACTCGAACCAGTCGTAGTTGCGGGTCTTGCTGCTCGACAGGCACGCCGGCATGCAGGACACAGGCACCGGCGGCAGCCCCGGCACGTCCACCGTGCCTTCTGCTGCTGCCTCCTGCTTGAGCCTGACGATGAGGTCCTCACGGATTCCTGGCAGCGGCAGGCGCAGCAGGAGCGCGAGGAACGCGCCCGTGGAGGCGAAGTACACGTACCGCGGCACGAGGAGGAGCTCGCCGGCCACGTCGAGCAGGGGCGTGCAGAAGAGGTCCAAGACGATGGCGGTCACCGGGGACGATAGCCCGGCTATGGCCTCCTCGACTTGGGGCGCATGGAGCTGGATGTACCTGAAGCTGGGAGATTCAGGAAGCGGATGTCGAGGCCAGACGACGACGACTCTCGGCGCACGTGGTCCTCCACCTCGGACGCCTTGGCTGGCGTCGGGGCCTGCATGACCAGGACAGTCATGGAGAGGGCACCGCCGCTGGCGTCGAGCATCCGCTTGCCGGCCGCGATCATGGACATGAAGTGACCGGATGGGCACCATGGAAGAAAGACCACGGTTGCGGCAGCCATTGATCATGGGCTAGGGGCTAGGGCCGCTAGGCCAACGACAGCGTGCTCCTCTTTTGCTGGACGTTGCAGCACAACAGGAATCAAAATAATGGTTTTGTTTTATACGAAAACATGGAGAACTAGATATTAGACTATTAGTGGCTGTTGTTCTTGTTCTCGTCGATGATACCATAGACCAGACTACCATGAATCGAAACGATCGACACGAGGCGATAATTGTGGCTCTGGTTGTTGCTAGTACATCGTCTAATTTAATGGTATGATTTGACAGGAAGATAAAATCATTTGACGATGGGTCTCCGACGGGGCATACACGCAATAAAGAGTGCTATCTGATCCAACTCGTCGAGATACAATCGTACAAACAACCTCAAGATCAACCCAATGTAGCGAGCAAAAACAGAGCCTAAATGTCATTTTTTTTGCAGACTCTTGTCCATAAAAATATGATATTCTAACCCTGGATAACATATTTTAACTACCCACAGTGTTGGCAAAAAAAACCCAATGCTGAATTATGAGAGAGAAAGCTCAGGCATCGGTTCAGAGCATTGCACAACAGTACAACACGGCGCGAGTCAAAAAAGAAAAGAAAAGAGAAAGCAAGCAGTAAGCCATGTAGATGCTCCGGTGCTCACCAAATAAAAACGGGCTCACGCGTTTTGACATCGACGCTGAAGACTACCGTCTTGTTTAGTTTATAAACTTAATTTATATTAGTTATGATATAATATTTTATTCTCATAACAAAATAGTTTAAAAAGTATTAGCCAGCTTATCGTAAAATGATCCGTCGACCAAACATATGTTATGGGCACTCTAGTATGGACGGAAAGCTATTCCATTTATAGTTTGTGCTACTTGCAGTAGGAAACAAACGCGTACCACGTAGTAGTAGTGTGTAAAGATTGTTCTTTCACCAAGTAGGTGTATGATAAGATCTGATGCGGTGAGACTTTGGTTTGAGTGAAAACAAGTATAATAACTGGTTATAGAAAGACTGAATTGCTGAAATGTACGGGAGAGAAGAGGAGGGAGAAGAAGCAGACTATAAATTTACAGTGTTTACATACAAGAACCAAAACACTCTATGAGAAAGATAAATAGGCAATGTATTAAAATTGAACGGTTAATTATTATATGAGCAAACTGAGTGGTGTATCATAAGATTGTTATAACCAGCAAACCAGTTGTATTATTAGCATTGCTCTTACTTCATATTCTCGGTGAAAAAGTGCTCTTGGTGGCTTATCCAAACTTAAATTTTTGTAACCTGTGAAATAGACAACCGCAGTGAGAGATGTGCTCCGTCAACGGTTCTGTGATTCATGTATTCTTAGTGGAAGTGCTCTTGGTCCATGCAATGTCGGTGGCTTTAGTGCATCTAGAATCCACATACAAGAGGTCTTCTAGTAAACCTCGAACCTGCTCCACGCAATGTCAACGGGCTCACGCATTTTGACATCGATGCTGCTCCAGCTCTGCCGGTCCAAGCTGGGACGGCGGCGCGTGCACATCTGCGACTCGTAGGTGAGCGGCGGAAGGCTCGGGGGCGGGCCACAGGCGGCCGGCGACGAGCGCTAGGGTCCCGAGGGGCGGCCACCGAGATTGCGCAGGCTGGCACGAGGCCAGCGACAGCGAGCTCTTGCGCGCGGAAGAGACCGGCAGGCTGTAGACGGTGAGCACACACCGGCGCGTCAACGGGGGGAAAGGCACACCGGATCCACGCGCCATCCAGTCTACGTAAAACCCCAAATTTTTACCATCTAGCCTTTTTTTTTAAATATTTTCACGTTTGGACCCCTAGAAAAACTAATTGCAGAAATGGACCCAAGACTCGGCGCCGTGGGGCACGGCGCCGAGGTAACACAGCTCGACGCCGTGCCCCACGGCGCCGAGCTTTAAGCCCGCAGCCAGCGTGGATCCGACGTGGCTGGGGCTCGGCGCCACAGATCACGGCGCCGAGCTCGGCGCTCAGTCTCTCTCTCTCTCTGTCTCGGCCGACGCCTTAGGGGAGCCCGTCCGGCCGCAGCCGCCGTCCGCCGCCGAGCTCCTAGCCACGTCCTCCGTCGAGCCCGTCCTCGCTAGGTAAATTTGTTTTATTGTCAAGTTTAGTTTAAGATTTTTAGTTAGCAATTGTATTTTGAAATTTTAGTTACAAATTTAGATGATAGATAGATAGATAGGTAGTTAACTTATCATAGATAGATAGTTAGTTTGTTAAATTTGTAACTAAATAGATATACACACACACACACATATATATATATATATATATATATATATATATATATATATATATATATATATATATATATATATATATATATAGTATGCTAAATAGATGGATGACAAATAGATAGATAGATAGATAGATAGTTATTTTGCTAAATAGATAGATTGATAAGTTCATAGATAGATAGTTATTTATAGCTAAATAGATATATGTATATATATATATATATGTATAGTTAGGTCATTGATAATTTAGTTTACCCATAATAAGAACTTTCGTGTTGTGTATACCAACTAGATGGATAACATAGTGACCCTGTATCATGGAGGAAGAGTGGAGGAAGCAGAAGATGATTTCGGTAATATCACCTTAGTTGGAATGCAAAGGGTGCCTTTGATGTTCGATGAGCGGCCGCTTTTTTGGAGTTGTTTGCTAGGGCTCGTGATGAACTTCATTGCAATTCCATTGAAAATATCATATCAGTTGAGGGAGTAGTTCACCATGGTAAATCAGACCAAATATTTAGGCGGTTGGTCCCAATCTCATCAGAGGCTCAATGGGAGACATATGTCAATACTGTGATGAAGAGTGAATTTCAATGTTTGGATTTGATTGTGCGGAAGATCTCCAATGAGCCAACTCCTCTTGGCCATTCATCCCCTATTGGGCATTCATCCCCTCATGGCTTGTCACCACCACAATACGATCCGTTACCATGTGATCCTCCGTTACACAATCCAGAGGTGCATGTGGAAGATGTGGTTGTGGTGCCCGATGCACAATCCGCTCCAAATAAGGTTGAAATCTGCCCTAATGTTGTTGCACCTCATGTTGCTACGGCCCCTCAGGAGATCCCTTTGACCCAAAATCATCCAAGTAAGTGTTGTAGTAACACTTTACCTTTTCTGAACCACCCTTGTAATATGTTATTCCAATGATGACATCCTCATTTAAATGTAGGAGACATTCCTGATAATGTTGGTTGTCATCGTGTGCCTTCATCATCCACTGCGGTGCATACAGGCTTCGCATCTAATAGTGTTGATGTTCAGATTGATGATGGAGAGGAGCCTTATGGGACCGCAAGAGTTGTTCGTTCCGATGATGAACGTCCTGTGGCTGCATTGAGTGAACAAGAGATTGAGCTCATGAGGCAGTGTTGTCCCGATATTGATCCACTAGTGCATGAATTTAGCGATCTCAGACACTCTCATGGTGCTTATGCAGTAGCAAGAGAAGAAGAGTTGCTAGAGGCCCCTGATGATGGGGAAAGCATAGAAATTTTCAAGGGAATGATCTTCAAGGACTTGCCAACATTGAGAAGGTGGTTACAGGAGTATTCTGTGAAACGTAAAAGGCCGTTCAAGGTGCAACATTCTTATGTGGAGCGTCGTTACACAGTGGTATGTCAGAAAAATGATTGCAATTGGAGGGTATGCGCGAGGAAACAGAAGAACAGTGAGAAGTTTAAGATCACCAAAATTGTAGGTCCACATAATTGTGCAACGACGGATCTAAAAGAGAAGCATCAACAGTTGACCTCTACCCTTATTGCTAGAAAATTTTACACAACACTGCAGAAACAGCCTAATTTGAGAGTGAAGGCGCTCATGGACCTAGTTGAGAAGCATTTTCAGTATGAGGTGAGCTATGGCAAAGCATGGAGGGCAAAGCAACATGACTGGAAGATGATATATGGTGATTGGGAGGAGGGGTACGAGAAGCTGCCTGCATTGTTCAATGCAATCAAGGTAGCTAATCCGGGCATGCATTACGAGTACATCCCAAAACCAAATGAATGGAAGTACGGCAGAGAGATATTCTTCCGTGCATTCTGGTGCTTTCCTCAGTGTGTCCAAGCCTTTAGGCATTGTCGTCCTGTGTTGTCCATTGATGGTACTTTTCTTCTTGGCAAGTACATGGGCACAATGTTGATAGCCATTAGTTGTGACGCGGACAATGCATTGGTTCCATTAGCATTCGCTTTGGTAGAGAGAGAGAACAAAGACAGCTAGGGTTGGTTCTTGCGGCTTGTTCGGATACATGTTGTAGGCCCTGGGAGAGAGGTTGGTGTCATATCTGACAGACACCAGGGCATACTTAGTGCCGTACAGGAGCAGATTCCGGGGTATGCACCATTGCATCATCGTTGGTGCACTTGCCACCTTGCAGCGAATTTACTCTGGAAGGACAGACTTCCGCCTGTTCGAGGAGGTTGCTCGCATGCTTGAGATTTGCTACTTCGAAGAGAAGTTGGAGCTGCTAAAGACAGCAACAAATGCAGAAGGTAGGCAATGTCTACATGGTTTGATGAGTCAAAAAGATAGATGGTCAAGGGCTTATGATGATGGCGGGTGGAGGTATGAATTTTAAACTAGCAACATGGCCGAGTCATTTAATAGTGTGCTCAAGGGTATACGGGCCATGCCTGTCAATGCCATTGTGTCCTTTACTTTTTTTAGGTGTGTTGCATGGTTCAATGACCGACATGCATCAGTAATGGCACAACAGAGCAAGAATCAGATATGGGCACCTAAACCAAAACACCATCTTGATAGGGCAAAGGAGAAGGATAGAACACATGAAGTTCATTGCTTTGACCATAGCACGGGAAAGTATGAGGTCATAGAAAGGGGTTGGACAACCTCTGATGGTGAGGTTCGTCCTTCAAGGGCTTATATTGTGGTTCTGAGTAATTTCTCATGCATGTGTGGGAAACCAAGGTAGTACCACTTTCCATGTTCTCATTATATTGCAGCAGCTCAACATCGCAACTATGTATATGAGAGTAGGATGCCACGAGAGCTAAGTGTTGACAGCCTTGTACTTACTTGGGCTCCCCGTTTCGAGCCTTACCTAGAGGAAGAGCAGTGGCCACCATACCATGGTTCGAGATACATTGCGGACCTAGGTGCTCGTTGGGACAAACGTGGAACTAGGAAGAGGACGAGATACAAGATGGTCATGGATCAAGTTTCAAGAAGATCAAAGAGGGGTAGAGCAACACCCTTTCTTACTGATCCCGAGCAAAACCAATGTAGCAAATGTGGCAGACTTGGGCACAATGCCCGTACATGCACTTGGGCGCCTAGCCAGGTGACAATAGTTATATATATATATATATATATATATATATATATATATATATGCTTTCTAGTATTTATAAATGTTTACTCTTTGTTCGCTTTCTAATATTTATGCATGTAATTTAATTTCTTACTAACAATTTTCTTTTCCTCCAACAGGATGGCGACTTTCGACCTCCTCGATCCGTACTACGAGGAGAACCACCGAGGATGACGCATTTCCGAGGGGGAGGTAATTACTGCAGTTTATCTTGCTTAAGCATATGAGCTAAATTTATGGTACTTACGTTAAAACACTTGTAATGGTTGCAGGTGCTGGCCCCTCTTCGTCCTCGAACCCATGACAAGTTCCACGAGATACGGTACGACGAAAGGTACACGCCCTTACTAGAGAGGGCTGGACTAGACGTTGTATCGTATCAGGTTCGTCGTGGGTTGCCTGTCATCAACCCTACGGCGATCTCAGCTTTGGTTGATAGGTATAACCATATCCAATACTAATTCATTACTACACACTGTTTTTTTGAAATGTAACTAACATATTTACTTATCTATGTTCTGTAGATGGAGGCCGGAAACTTATAGCTTCCACCTACCTTGTGGAGAGATGACTATCAGTCTTGAGGACATGCAGAAGTGGCTTGGTCTCTCCATTAGAGGTATTCCTGTCATCGGGCATTGCCGGTCTGAAGGTTGGAGGGACAGGATGGAGGCCTTCCTTGGGAGACCACTACCTCCAGAGGCGACGCATTCTTACGGCACAGGTGTTTCTATTCCTTGGCTCAGGGCTGCCTTTGGTGCGTGTCCGGATGACGCAGACGATGCCATAGTTGGGTCCTACTGCAGAGCTTGGGTGTTGCACTTGTTCGGGTGTGTTCTCTTCCCTGACGCGACAGGAGACACAGCGTCATGGATGTACCTCCCCTGCTTGGGTAATTGGGACACTGCAGGCACATACAGCTGGGGTTCTGCAGTATTGGCGTTCCTATATCGCCACCTTTGCGAGGCTTGTCGACGAGGTGCGAGGAACTCTTCAGTTGGGGGTTGTGTGTACCTGCTTCAGCTGTGGATGTGGTCTCGTATACCGGTTGGCCGGCCTACACTCCAGACACCTCGGCCTTGGTTCGCGGTACACAACCCTCGCCGTCTTCCTACATATGCACATTTGTACGACCAGGTGACGGCCCCCTACTCGAGGACAGAACGTGCGTACATTCAGTACGTCAACGAGCTGGATGGTCTTACAGCTTCGATGGTGAGTTCATTCCATATTTTTATTCATTCATTCTTATACCTTATGATTGTTGCAACTTACGCCCTTCAATTGCTCTTTTTTTAGGTCACTTGGGAGCCGTACAAGGAACTAAGTATGCAAGAGTTTGGCTTGAGCAACATGTGTGGCGCGGACGAGGACCTGTACATGATGATATGTCCGCTCATATGCTTCTATGCTGTTAAATATCACCTTCCTCAGAGAGTGGCACGACAGTTTGGCCTGGCTCAGGAGTGGCCAGTCCCGCCGTATTCGACTTCCGTAGAGCTGCACAAGTAAGTACCACCTTCCTCAGAGAGTCACATAGTTGATCATTTAGTTGACATAGTCCATATAGTTGTTCTAGTTGACATAGTTATTCTAGTCCATTTAGTTGATTTAGTTAATGTAGTTGATTTAGTTGACATAGTCCATGTAGTTGTTCTAGTTGACATAGTTATTCTAAGTCACATAGTTGATTTAGTTGATGTAGTTGATGTAGTTGACATAGTGCACATGTTTCAGGATTGATCGTCAAAAACAAAAAAAGACGGTGGAATTTGAGACGCTACACCGAATGCACATGGACGTTTGGGACGATCAATATGACAATGTGTATCAAAACCAGACGCCACACAACGACTACAACTTTCGCCAATACCTAACTTGGTACCGGACAGTGACACGAACAAAGTTGAAGACTCAATGGACAAATACGGACTACGCAGACATTGATTCTTCAGATGACGAAGACACGTCCTATGATCTTGAAGCAAGACAAGGGACGATTGTCAAGGCTGCACCTGTCTTGGACCGAGTGGTAAGTGATCTTAAAAAAGTTATGTAACTTTTTCATGGCAATGCGTTGTATATGACTACCATTATGACTATAATTTGTCTCTTTTTGCAGGGCAACGCGCTAAAACAGTCTGTAGTGGAAATTGAACGGTTTCCAAGGACAAACGTGGACGAGGCTACGCTCAACAACTTTCTAGGAGTAAGTACTCATCAACACAACGACTATCTCGTCAGCAATGCATATATTACAACGTTTAATATGCTCATATTGTTATCACAGAGGCTAGCACGTAGATTGCGTCGAGCTGCGGCTCGTTGTGGTTGCGGGACTAGCGCGGCGATGAAGTATGTAGCGAGTCCACAGAGAACACAGAGGGAGACCACTTCTTCTCGCGGAGGTAAACTTTTATTACATGTCGTCTAGTTAAGTGTCTTTCTTTAATACACGTAAATGTACTTATATGCACATTTAATTGATACGTGACATTGTAGGTTACGGTGGACAGAGCTCCTCTCATGGTACTCAAGATACTTTCCAAGGTGACGCCACAGAGGAAGAAGAGGACCACGACGGATATCAAAAACTTGGACCGTCCCAGCTAGATTATGCTCCTCTGACTCAGCCTTCGCAGCCTTTAGGAACTAGGAGACGACGTCCGCCAGTTCACTACACTCCAGGCACCGACCCTTTTGGTAAGGGTAAGGGTAGGGCTAGGAGGCAGTGACAATGTGGAGCTGAGCTAGTGGTTGTCTATTTTGGTTCACTATTTGAATTGTATGGACTTTACGGACCATTTGGATTGTATGGACATTATGGATTATTCGTATTGTGTGATGATGGTGAACTATATGGTTGTCTTGTGCTATTTGGATGAATATATGTTGGATCATATTATGTTGTCTCTATTTGTCATTGTTGATGCTCCACATACAAGAGAAACTCTGGCGAATTTATTTCGTGAATTATTTATTTACATTTATATACGTTGATAACTACCATAGCAAAGTTAAAATGAAAATTATTACCAAAAGAAATGAAACAACAAGAAAGCCACAATTAAAGTTCATAACCTAAGTCTGTCTAAACTCAAAGTGCGGTACATGATAACACAACTAAAAGTTCAACAATACATGCCGTTATTCATGGATAAAACATAGAACTACTGAGTGCAACGAGGCCACTTTCCCTTCCTCATCGCATCGGGATTCTCCTCCATCGCTGCCTTCGCACGGCGAGCGCGCTCAACCTTCTTGTTCCTCTCCTCCTTGTAGGTTGCACCTCTTCTCTCTTCCTCCTCTTTCTTGTGCTCCTTCTCAGCTGCCTCCTCTTTCAGTATCTTCTCATAGGCCACTCGACGCTCCGCGTCCCAGTCCTTCATACCTTGCAGAAGACGTTTGTCGGACTCCTTGATCTCAGTGTCGATCCACTGCTCAAAGTCACAGAGCGGTGGAGGGGTCTGTAAATCATGCAGAAGTTAGGCACACAAAACAAAATCATTATTTAATATGATATAAATCGATTTCCGTATAAGAGTAGATTCTCACCATTAAGTTAGTACGACGTTGAGCAAGTGTAGGCTGAAAAGCATAATTTGAACACATCCAATACCTCTGCCTATAGGTTTCATGATCCTCCGAAACCTCTACCTTGCAAGGATCACCGCAAAAGCACATTGGAATTGGAACACCGCTGGGCAGAGGCTTTGGATCGAATGCGATGCCGGTCAACGGGCCCTTCCTACAAATGAAAAAAAAACATTCTAGTAACCGAAACAAATAGAATAAAAAATAAACCTAGCAGAGAATACCTTGCTTTAGTAGTTTTCCCACGCCTTGACATCTTATGGTCGCAAACTGCAAATAACAAATCAAAAATCGTCCCAAACCCTAAGTCAAAATCTAACTAGGGTTTCAAAATACACCTAATATAGACCGAATCGATGCGTAAAAAATGAGGAGGGGAAGAAGGATACCTTGGTCTCGAAGATCGGTGGATCAAATCCAAGTTTCCTAGGTCCAAAATATCGATTCAAAGAAGTTAGGTGGGTGGAGGAGAGGGAAAACCCGAGAGCAAGGAAGAACAAATGGATGAAACCTCGGGTGGGCGCGAAAGCTAGCTGGAATATAAGGAATACAGCTCGGCGCCGTGGGGTGTGGCGCCGAGCTCGGCGCCGTGGGGCACGGCGCCGAGGTAACACAGCTCGGCGCCGAGCCCCTAGCCACGTCACTGCCACGCTGGCTGCGGGCTCAAAGCTCGACGCCGTGGGGCACGGCGCCGAGCTGTGTTACCTCGGCGCCGTGCCCCGCTCCTGGGTCCATTTCTGTAATTAGGGTCCAAACGTGAAAAAAATTTAAAAAAAAAACTAGATTGTAAAAATTTGGGACGTACAACGCTGTGGGACCCGACGGGGCCACGAGCTGTTCTCGTCGCCACATGAGACGAGGCCTCCGTTCTAGCATTGGCGGGTTTCTCTTGGTAAAAAAATTCATCAGGTTAGATGCTCATGGGCACTCCACGTGAAGAAAATCAGGCATAACCTGATGAATTATCGGTTGGAGGTGCTGATTCAACTACCAATGTTTTCTCATCGATTTAGATGTGTTTTGGTCTGGTTCTAGAACGTATGATTCTGTGATATGTGATATGTCCATGGTTTCAAGCACATATTAGGTAGGCCTCGGAGTAAGATCTTACAATTCCAGCAATGAGCCTGATATAATAGGTGGGCAATGGGCAGGGTAACAAGAACAGAGAACTCAGAACAGACACCATTGGATGGCTGATGGCTGATGGCGGCATCACTTTTTCGGGTGCACCGCGCCTTCCACGAGCGCATGACACAGCCTCTTCAGCGACACGATCGATGAACCGTCCTCCTCCAGTGCCTTCCGGCACGCGGCTTTCACCTCCATGGCCTTGTCCCTGACCTTCCTCGCCGTCTCGCCGTCGCCCATGAGAGCTTTGACCGCTCGCTCCAGCTCGGCCGCCGCCACGAAGTTCTTCTTCTTCCTCTCCACGTCCATCGCCACGGCGACGCCCATGTCGGCCACCAGCGTGAACGCGTTGTAGTGCTGCTCGGCGCCGAGCGGCCAAGGAACCATGGGCACGCCATGCCAGAGGCTCTCGAGGACCGAGTTCCAGCCACCGTGCGTGACGAAGCCCCCCACGGCGGCGTGCGCGAGGATCTCCTTCTGCGGCGCCTTAGTGGGCCACACGAGCCCTCTGTCCTTTGTGCTCTCCAAGAACCCGGCCGGAAGCAGCTCCGCGAGGTCCCCGTCCGTGGGCATCTTCATGCCGGGCTCCGGCGGCCCGCGCAGCACCCAAAGGAACCGATGCCCGCTCCGGTCAACGCCGCGCGCGATCTCGTGCGCTTGCGGCGCCGTGAAGCAGCCTTTGCCTCCGAAGCAGAGGAACACCACGGACCCCGGAGGCTGCGAGTCGAGCCAGCGCACGCACTCGCCGGCGGCGGGCGGGGTGAAGGGGATCACTGGCCCGATCGAGTACACCGGAGGCGCCGGGACACCGCGCGTGCACCGCCCGTCGGCGATGGCCGCGAGGACGCGTGGCTCCGCCTCGGCGACGGTGTTGAGGACGATGCCTCCGGCTTCCATGTAGCGCCTGCCGTTGTACAGGAACCAGCTGTAGGTGGTGATCTTCCTGTTCTCCAGCCCCGTCGGCAGGCAGGACGCCGGCACCGGCGGCAGCCCGGGCACGTCCACCTGTTCGAACTCGACGTCGCCGGCGACCTCCTCGTCGAGCGCCGGGGAGCGCAGCATGAGCGCGCACATCGCGGCGCTGGCGATCAGGTACACGTAGGCGGGGACGCCGAGCTCGTGCGCCGCGTCGAACAGCGTCGTGCAGAAGATGTCGACGACGACGCCGGCCACCGGGCACGTCAGGCCGGCGACGGCCGCCTTGACGTGGGGCGCGTACCGCTGCACGTAGCGGGACACGTACTCCTCGATGCCCGAGTGGTCGGTTGGGGGTGCCATTAATGGAAGATGGTGGAAGCGGATGGCGAGGCCGGCGGCCTCCTGCTGGCGTATGTGCTCGGTGATCTCGGACGCCCGCTGCGACTCGGGCTCCGGCATTACCAGCACGGTGATCGTGAGGGGCCGTGCGCTGCGAGCGAGCAGCCGCTTGCCGAGCTCGAGCATTGGCATGAAGTGGCCAATGCCCCAGACGGGCACCAGGACCACGGTCGGAGTAGCCATTGCTGCTCTGCTGGATCGACGTTTGAGGGAAGTGGGCTAAAATGATACTGTACGATCTAATTCATCATTGGAGAGGCAAATAAAGAAATCGAGGCTGGTCCCATATGCTTATCTGTATTTTTGTTATATTCATATCTCTACATAAGGATGAACACTAGCATGAGGCTACTAACTCTTACTACAAGATACTGATCGTCCATAGCCTAACCTCCGCTGGAATGCTGAGGCACACAGACATCATGAGTGCCCATGTGCACTAAATACAAAATAGCTAGTGCATACATCATGACTATTCATGAGTGTCCATGTCCACTGCAAGGCGCAAGTTCAGCATCTTGTCCTCAATCTCGTATTGGATATCACAGGCCTGGTCGGTTCTAAGCACTCTCTCTCTCTCTCTCTCTCTCTCTCTCTCTCTCTCTCTCTCTCTCTCTCTCTGGGCTTCTTTAGGCTTTGCCCTTGATTTAGAATGTGAGGTGAACATCTCTTCTTTACTGTTATCAAATAAGTTTGTTACGACAAAAATGGAGTATGATTTTTTAGAGCCTATGCAATAATCTTTTGTAGCAGTTTTTATTTTATGTAGACACATACTAAAATATATATTGTTGCATTCTCTGTTTTCTTACTTAGAAGGTCCGGCAAACTGGTAGCAATACAAAATACATGTAATTTGGGACTGCCGCAGAAACATCCTGAGCTTTAGTTAGAACAATATCGGTTCCCTTTTCTCCAACTTTGCCTAAAGCTGTAGTTAGTTGGATATTCATATTGTATTTCAGGCCATCTACGAGGTGTTATATATATGGTAGCGTGCCTGATGGTGTCAGCAGGTTCAAAGTGCTTACGAAAGTTATGTATTGTTATGAACTTATTATTAGAGATATCACTATGAGATTGTTGTTAGTGAAATTTGAGCAAAAAGTTCTATGTGTTAGTGAGCTAAGTTTTTTCTTATCACAATTGATAGAAGCATAGCTTTTGGTCACTTGGGTTTGGTTTGTAGAGAGAACGAGGAGAGAGAGCATCGGATTCTTGTGCTTGGGTTGGGGGAGAGAACCATACGAGAGCGAGCATCGGAGAGGAAGAGATAATAATGGACATAGATAGAGAGAAAAGCACTGTATTTCAACATCATGAGAGATAGTTTAGGGTTAACGATTTTTTTTTCTAACATGATTACCATGGAAATCATGCATAGTATTTTATCATTGGGACAACCCACATGCAGTAATGCAAATTTGTGCCGCTCCTGTACCCGACTCGATTTTTCGTTTTAGCTAGGGATATTTGATTGGATGATGGCATATTGGGACGGATTGCGAGATGGGGTTATCGGAATCAGCACGAGGACTGCAGTAACGCGGTGCGATCCTCTTCCGCTCTTCTATGCTCACTTGCTCAGTTCGTCCCCTTCGTGGTCTTTGTTTTAGAATTACACAACATAAACGGAGGCCATCGATTTGCCTCAAAGTACTCGGCTGCAAGGATTGGAAAATTCATCCAATCACACGAATGTACGAATGTTGTATTGATCGGCCGATCCAAGGGTGAAAGAACGCAGAAAATAATAAAGAGAAAGGATATGTTCCTGAATCCCGATACAAATCTAGAGAGAGAGAGAGAAAAATTATGAAAATATATATTTAGGATGATTTGAAAATAGTGTAGGACACCTCCTAGGTCGCACCGTTGTGTCCAGGGACGGAGCTCAGTAGAGGCCAAACTGGGCTCCGGCCCCTGCTTGGCTGCAGCAAAATCACAAAGTACTAGTAGCAGCTTCAGCTTGTGAGCCGATGAAGATTAAAAAATAGAGAAGATTGTACTCCATATATGGTACTGACATAGTTTAGTGCCTACTGCTTAGTATGAATTAGTCCCCCCTTTATATTGGGTCACGCTCCGTCACTGGTTGTGTCGGTGGTATTAGTCGTTTCATTTAATATAATATCGAATCTAGATGTCTCTTGATAGAATGGTCCAACTACGGTTGTATTAAATTGATCTCTTGTGACGCTTGATACAAGTGTGTTGTATGTTTTGTCTAAACTCTTCTACTTAATTCAATGATATGCAAATATTTTACGTGTTCGAGAAAAAAAGTGTAGGATTCTTGACACGTACAAATTTTTTTTCAAGTATTCTTTAGGAGTAAGATTTAAAAAACGGTTCAAGGACACAACAAATATACTATCAAAATTTCTTTGGCATTTAAAAAACTCAGTGATTTACCAATTGTACGTGTTTTTATAAACTATTAGGGATGGTGTTATGTATCTGATGCGATGCAAATATCAGAAAATCAAATAAAGGCAGCTGATATGTACGCGAAAGATACAATAGACATAATAGATCTTCAAAAGCTTTTCTAAAATATACTCTTAAATCATTATTTAGAGACTTATTTGAGTAAATAAAATATTTTTTATATTGTTATACTTTAACAATTTTTCTATATCTTTTTTTGTGAATTAACTTTTCTATATCTTGTGTAATTTCGAGAGATATCCTCACCATCTTTTGCTAGTGAGAAATTCGGAATACGGAAGAGCTAGCGCATGGGGCGCAGTGGAAGTGAGATGGAGAGGTAGGTGGAGCTATAACAAACATATTGAATCTCATATTTACGTTGGAACTGCGTAGTAGATCTAAAAGTGAATCTCATATTCTTATTCATTTTCTTCAATGATATAGTTCTAACAAACATGTCTTTTACAGAAAAGATATAGTAGTAAGCTACATGACATCACTCGTGAACGACAGCAACAACCAAAAGCAACACTCGAATTAAGAAATTTAAATCTGCTCTTAAAGATATGTGCTCCTACTCCAGTGCACTACTCCAGTGGTGCATGAAGTGGAAGAACGTGCGCTTATAGGTGAAAAAAGAAAGCCTTCGGAGGCAAACGAGCCGTCTGCGTCACTTTGACTTCTTCGTGAGCACGGCGCCCTGGACAAGCGCATCACAGAGCGTCTGCAGCGAGACAACCGACGACCCACCCTCCTCCACGGCCTTGCGGCACGCAGCCTTCATCTCCACGGACTTATCCCTAATCTTCCTCGCCGCCTCGCCATCGTCGTCCACGAGAGCCTTAACCGCTCGCTCGAGCTCGTCCGCCTCCACAAAATTGTTCCTCTTCTTGTCCACCTTCATGGCCACGGCGACGCGCATCTCGGCCACAAGCGTGTACGCGTTGAGGTGTTGCTCGGCGGCGTTCGGCCACGGCAGCATCGGCACGCCGAACCACAAGCTCTCGACGATGGAGTTCCAGCCGCAGTGCGTGACGAATCCACCCACGGCGGCGTGGGCTAGTATTTCCTTCTGCGGCGCCCTGGTGGGCCACACGAGCCCTCTCTCCTTCGTCTTCTCCAAGAACCCCGCCGGGAGCAGCTCCGCGAGGTCTGCGTCCGTGGGCAGCTTCATGCCGGGTTCCGGCGGCCCGCGCAGCACCCACAGGAATCGATGCCCGCTGCGCTTCAGGCCCCGTGCCATCTCGTGCACCTGGTGCGTGCTGAAGTACCCTCCGCCACCCCCCAAGCATATGAACAGCACGGAGGCCGCTCTTGGCTGCGAGTCGAGCCACCGCAAGCACTCGTTGTTGGCCAGCTGCTCCGTCGGTGGCGCGATGGCGACCACCGGGCCGATCGTGTACACCGTCGGGGGCCGGACCCCGCGCGTGCATCTCCCGTCGGTAATAGCTGCAAGAACGCTTGGCTCGAGCTCGGCAATGGTGTTGATCATGATGCCGTCGGTCTCCATGTAACGCCGTCCATTGTACAGGAACCAGTCGTATGTCGCGATCTTCCTGTTGTCCAGTCCCGTCGGGAGGCAGGACGGCGGCACCGGCGGGAGCCCAGGCACGTGCAGCCCGCCGTCCAGCTCCTCGAACTCGACCCCGGGGACCACCTCCTCGTCGAGCGACGGGGAGCTCAGCAAGACGGCGGCCATCGCGGCGCTGCTGGTGAGGAAGACGTAGGCCGGCACGCCCATCTCCTGGGGCGCGTCGAGTAGCGTCGTGCAGAAGATGTCGACGACGACCACGGCGACCGGGCGTGCCATGCTCATCATGGCGGAGACGATCGCCGCCCTGACCTGGGGCACGTACCGCTGCACGTAGCGGGAGACGAACTCCTCGATGCCGGTGGTGTCGGTCGGGGGCTCGGCGGCACGAAGGTGGTGGAAGCAGATGTCCAAGCCGCAGGCCTCCTCTCGGCGTATGCGTTCGAAGGTCTCGGCCTCCCACTTCCCCGTCGGCGAGGGCACTACGAGCACATCGACGGTGAGGGAGCGGTCGCTGATGGCGAGTAGTAGGCGCTTGCCGTCCTCAACCATGGACGCAAAGTGACTGACGCCCCCATAGAGCCACCAAGACGACAGTTGGCTTCTTCGCCGCGAGCGAACCAGTAGACTGGGACGAGGCCATTTGCAGATTCAAATTGGAATCTTGGAGAAGGAAATTACCCGCGCAATCTCGCTGGTTTGCTTGCTCATATTATATTTAGGCATGTTTGATCCCTCGGCAAATACTCCCTCCATCCCAAATTATAAGTCATTCCAAAAATCTTAGAGAGTCAAAATTTCTCAAGTTTGACCAAACTTATATAACAATATAATAATATTTATGATGTCAAATAAATATCATTAGATTCGTTATCAATTATATTTTCATAGTATACCTATTTGATGTTATAAATTTTTATAGTTTTGTCTATAATTCTTAGTCAAACTTGAGATGTTTTGACTCTCCAAGATTCTTGGAATGACTTACAATTTAGGATGGAGGGAGTAACAAATAACAAATGATAAATAAATTTGGTAAATCTTTTGTCAATTTTTAGTGTTTTGATCACATGAAAAATAACAAATGACAAATGATAGATACAAAGACAATTTTTACCCCTAATAATGGCCACAGGAGGGAGGGGTATGGCTCGGAAAATTTTCTATTTGACACTATTTACCACTTCAAGGTGGCAAATGGAAAATGGAAACATTTTGCTCTTTTGTCATTTTTTTGTCTTGCATGTTTGGATCTATTGACCTAAAAAATAGTAATGTTTTTGCTCTTTTGTCAATTTATCAAGGGGTCCAAACATACCCTTCACCGTTCAGTCTTGTCTTAGAAATTTATTTATTGATGATGAGGAACAAAGAGGGTATATTTAGGATCAGCACGTGGGCAGCGACGCGAACATCAATTTGCTGAATTTTAGACAATCGGTAGAGTTGCCTCTCGTTGTCAGTGGTTCGTGTCGACTTTGCACATCTTCTCTGATAGCCTCCGGAGCGCAGCGTAGGACGAGCCGCCGTCCTCCAGGGCGTTCCTGCAGGCGTCCCTCATCTCCATGGCCTTCTCCCTCGCCTTCCTCCCCTCCTCGCCACCGCCCATCAGCTCCTTCACCGCTCGCTCCAGCTCCGCGGCCTCCACGAAATTGTTCCTCTTCCTGTCCACCTTCATCGCCACCGCGACGCCGAAGTAGGCCACCAGCGTGAACGCGTTCAGGTGCTGCTCCGCGTACAGCGGCCACGGCGCCATCGGCACGCCGAACCACAGGCTCTCGAGGACCGAGTTCCAGCCGCCGTGTGTCACGAAACCCCCACGGCGGCGTGGGCCAGTATCTCTTTCTGCGGCGCCTTCGTCGGCCACACCAGGCCTCTGCCCTTGGTCCGCTCGAGGAAGCCGTCGGGGAGCAGCTCGGCGAGGTTCGCGTCCGACAGCTGCCACCCGCCGGGTGCCGGAGGGCCGCGCAGCACCCAGAGGAAGCGGTGGCCGCTGCGCTCCAGGCCGTGCGCGATCTCGTGCGCCTGTGGCGCGGCGAAGAACCCTCCGCTCCCGAAGCAGAGGAGCACCACGGACGCCGGGGGCTGCGTGTCGAGCCACCGCACGCACTCGTGCTGCGGCCGCTCAGCCGGCGGGCTGCTGAACGAGATCACCGGCCCGATTGGGTACACCGTCGGGGTACGGACACCGCGCGTGCACCGCCCGTCGGCGATGGCAGCAAGTACGCTCTGCTCGAGCTCGGCGGCCGTGTTCACGATGATGCCGTCGGCCTTGGCGAAGCGCCTGCCGTGGTACACGAACCACGTGTAGTTGGCGTGGTTCTTGTCCATCACTGGCGTCGGGAGGGACGACGGCGGCACGGGCGGCAGCCCGGGCAGATCCACCGCGCTTCCTTCCTCCATCTCCTCGAACTGGACCGTCACCTCCTCGTGAAGCGACGGGAGGCGCAGGAAGAACGCGAGCATCCCGGCGCTGGCGGTGAAGTAGACGTACGCGGGCACGGCGAGCTCGCGGGACACGTCCAGCATCGTCGTGCAGAAGAAGTCGATGACGAGCGCGGCCACCGGGGACGACGACAGGCTGGAGATCGCCGCCCTGACGTTGGGCGCGTGCAGCTGGACCAGCCTGGAGACGAACTCCTCGATTCCGAGGAAGTCCGTCGGGGGCTCCACGGCGGGGAGGCGGACGAAGCGGATGTCGAGGCCGGAGGCCTCCTCCCTGCGTATGTGGGCGTCGAGGTCGACCGCGAGCTCCTCCGTGGGCGGTGGGATGACGAGCACGGTGAGCGAGAGCGCGCGGCCGCCGCGGGCGAGAAGCAGCTTGCCGGCGTCAAGCATGGACATGAGGTGCCCGGCACCCCACACGGGCAGCAAGACGACGGTAGGGGCAGGGGCTGCCATGGATATGGATGGGGACGGACGGGGCAGGAAGGTGAGGTGCTTGTTGCTTGGATGTTGAAAGTGAAGGAAATTGAATTGCTCCGAGCTCCACGAGTGGCTGTCGTTCGTTCCAGCACGAATGCACGACGGCGAACCACGGACGAACGAGATTTACATTCTTTAAAATATATATACTGTACTGCAGTACTAATTAATAGTAGGATAATTGTGTAGCTCGGTGAGGCGAGCGGAGACAGGAGACAGCGGAGTGGAGCAATGCGGTGGCAAACGTGGAAATGCAAAGCTTTGTCGAACTCGAACCACAACTCACATCATAGTCATAGGACCTGGCAAGTGGCAACTGCTACCCAGTTTTCTCCGTTTGAATGAGATCGGAAGCCTGCAAAGCACGGCAAAATGTGGGCCTCTAAAATAGGTGTTGGATAGGTGCAGCGTCACGCTGCTACAAAGTAGGAACATGTCGGTCTCCAACAGTACGTTTGGTTCCAACTTCCAAGGCCCTACTGGACTCGTCTTCCCAATTCCCAAAGAATGGAAACGTGATAACCCAACATGATTTAGCAACACCTATTACAATTAATCCTGGCCTACCGTTCTTAGAGATACTCTACGCATCCGTGTACCAAAATGGATAAACAAACTACCATTTCTCTTGTGAATCTAAAAAAAAAAACACGGTCACACGAAGTGCCTCGCGGCCAGTGGAGCTAAAACAAGTGCTTCATCCAACTCCACCATAGCTTCGAACGGTGGAACCGTACTTTTCTCGGTGTTATTTGACATAGCTATCCTCGGATAATCTAGTGAAGTAATTTTTAGGTTAAAAATAATTTTCTTTGATTTTTTAGAATAAATTTTTTAAATCACTATAGAGAATCACTTTCTAGAATTAGTTACTTTTTCAGCTCTCAACCTCTTAGTTTTTTTTTTCAAAAAATCACTTCAAAAATTAGTAGAGAATCACTTCACTCCGAAAAAATCGTTTAATAGACGAAAGTGTCAACTCCATGGAGCGCACCTAAACACAGCCTTTGTAGGGTCTTTAGGCTCGCTCTGTTCGTTTGGCTTATCAGCCATCAAAACAGTGTTTTTCTCTCACAGAAAAATAGCCAAAGATAACATCAGATTATCAGCCGCCAAAACGATGAAACAAACGAGGTGAAAAAAAATAGATACGAACCATCCGCATGATGCTTTAGTGCGGACCTAGAACTACTATGTGGTCTTAGAGGACATATGTTTTGTCATAGGGACGATGAAATTAATATTACGTTTCACATTCAAATCGTACGGAGCACGCATACTGATGGTCCGTACATATTTTTTCCCCCAACTTGGTCACCTGGACAGGCCCTGCCGCCAAATTTTTAGGTAGAGAAATGTGCATCACTACACAACCAACGATAAATTCTTAAATAACTATCGTGGTTGATGTACGTGTCATAAGTAATTCGTACAAAATACATGTAACATTTGTATCTCCAAATAAACTTCTCAAATCATTCTTTTTCTAAAATAGTAATTGTGTACAATAAATATCAATATTTTTAATATATATTTAGTTAAAATTGTTTATCAAACGATATATAATTCTGGTTAAAATGATAAAAGCTAGCCAATGGTTTTAGTCTAAGGTTCCAATTAATTACACAGGAGTCAATGCGAATCTTCAAAATCAGTTAGCGTATAGAATCTGTCAAAGATTCGATCGGATTAAAGATTCGATCAAAATCAGTTAGCGTCTAAAATCAGTTAAAGAACACGATAAAGTTGAACAAGAAAATATAGATTCGATCAGATTAAATATAGAAAAAGCCGTAGATATATGGTTCCGTTTTCATCCTTAGCCGCTTTCATCCTTAGCCGCGAGCCGCACCGATATGGCTTTGCTATGTTGCAAACAAGCGGTTCATGAGGCCACTCCCAGTGCAGACTCCACCAATAGAGTCTAAATCTCGAAGACTCTATCTCTAGACTCTATGTTCCCCAATGCAAAGTTCATAGTGGTAGTTTCTATAGACAAAAACATTTATTATGCAGCACAAACAAAGATGATCAGTTGTGGCATACTACATATGATCCACCCTACACCTCACAGCAGCCATGCCGCCCATGCGACATTGCTATATAGCATATACAATCAACCGGCAACTGAACTGAACCATACAAGTCCGGCAACTGAACTAAACCAATACAAGCATACAGCACTGAACTAGCAAATGAACACAACACATACAGTACCATATGGCTTGAAGCATCCAAAACAATACTCCACACTGAATTTGGATGAAGTTTAGATAATAGCTAGGTATGAGTCATCCATTACAATACCAATAATGATAGAAATATATAAATACCAGTGACAAGCACCTACAGCCATGGCAGGTACCATCGGTCCATTGCAATAAGAATAGAAGTATAGATAGTAATACTAAAATATCTAGATAATCTCCAGTTGTTGCTTCATAAGTCTTCCAGCCTACAGAAAACATTCCAGCATCCTCCCGATAAAAGCCATCGACCCTCCAGAGCCATCATAAACCAGAGCAACAGGCTATCATAAACCAGAAGACTAATACACGGTCAGATACAATTTAAAACAATCAGACTATAAATAACAATTCACATGATCGGGCAGGGCATGAAGGCATAAATATAACCTCAAGGGCCATCCTATGCTTCTCGGTTACGTTCCCAGTGAAAAATCTTTACTTTCAGTTCAGATAGTGTGCTATTATCAGAGTGGTATCTTTGTAACAGAGGACCTACTGCTTGCAAGATAAGCACCTCTTCCATCAAACTATAACAGAGGACCTACTGCTTGCAAGACAAGCATCTCTTCAAATCACAATTATTAGATTAGAAGTATACCATCATAGCTGCAGAAATAGTGCAAATAAACCTGATGAGAAAATAATTAGAAAGTGAGACTGGGGCCACACATCTTATCAGTAAAAGCAGGACGGGACATATATAATACAACAACCAATAAGAAAATAACAGGAGAGATAACTTCTAAAACTTACTCTAACCAATCTACCAAAATAGGTAAGTTTGCGTCCTCTAGGTAGTATGCTCACTGGTACTCCAATGGCTCTCCAGATATTGCCACATGGGCCATCCTCAAGTGAGAAAACCTGAATTGACAAATTAAGGGCAGAAGTTCAGAGAAAGTATTTTGGACGTACAAGATGATGACTAAAAAAATATATATGTAGGAAACCTTAACTCAGATACTAGCATGTAGTAATAGGAAACCTTAACTCAGATACTAGCATCTATTAATGGTTTCAGTTCACATTTGTACTAAAATAGCATTAATCAAATGAATTAAAATAGCACTGATCATAGGAAATAAAAAAGGATTTCAGTTACCTTACAAAAATTCCTTCAATGGTCACATTTGTTTACACACACTTGCTATTACATAATCAATTTCATGAAATTAAAATCTATCGGTTACTAGTTCCATGAAATTAAATAAAGCAATTGAAGATGTGTTCTTTACTACATATATTTGTTGTTTTCTACAGATTTTAGGTATGGCACTTGTCTTTTTCTACAGATGGAAAAACTTAAGCCACCAGTGACTTGCACTACAAATTTACTGAAGTCGCAGCCGGACCTCCGGAAGGAGTATACAGACTGAACTAGTAGCCATAAACTGAACACGGGAAAATAAACTATCACCTTGGCCTCTCAGGTTTAGTACTAGGAATCTCAATACGGGAAAAAAAATTGAACATGCAATCCCATCCAATAATCCTTCACTAAATACTTACCCTTGGCTAGGAGATGACATTGGCCAGGATCCACCAACGAGACAAGCACCCATTCGAGGAACACCAGTGGTTCCAGCTTGAGCACACGGATTCCGGCAGATTCGGCGGTCGGAGCAGCAGCACAGATCGATGGAGCATGGGTTCCGGGAGGAGATGGAATCGAGGGAGTTGATGGACATGGATCTGAACAGGAGATGGCCTGCAGAGGGGGCGGGGCGATAAAATTTGGCGGCGGCGGGGGGTGATCTCTATGAGCACACGCGGGAGATGGCTGGCGGGCAATAGAGATGGCGCGCGAAGAAGCCATCTCGCGCGCGCGGAATCGCGACGGCGGCGGGTGTGGATGGCGCGGACGTACGGGATCTGAGGACTCGACGCCGCCTTCCCCATCGCGAGAACCAAGCAGAGTCCATCGCCTCGAAGTGAACGACGACTCGACGTCTTATCTAGACGTTGTTTGTTAGTTTTTCACTCTCTTTCCTCGTTAAATTGTCTGACATGTCAGCAAAACATCTACGTAGCACTGTAATTTATAACGATAGATTTTATGGTGAAGTCTACACTGGAAGTGCCCTGAGACGGCCTGAAGCTTCCCAACTTCGAGCAGACACAATACCTAGCGAGCAGAGCCAGCGTTAACGTGACGACCCGACAGAACTGCAGATCCACATGCTAACGCTCCCGGAGACCCGGACATCCCGGCCATCCAGGACGGCCTCCGCGCAGTCGGCATCACCAGCGCATGTAGATCATACGGGTCAGAATCCGGTTGTTTTGAACGTCTAAAACAACCGGTTCCTGTATACGCATGGTATCTGAAAAACTAATACTACAGCAAACAAACTAGCTACCTTTGGATTTGCGCGGGCCTACTTGCTCTCAACACAGACACGAAAGTTTTATTTATGACCCAAATATACGACGTGATCAAACTGTCACCGGAGACAAAAACTACTCAGCTTGTTCCCTCAATCAGCAAACATTGCCGCCGTGCTTCACTTCTTCGGGATCGCCGCGCCGTGGTGGAGCGCCTCGGCGAGCCTCTGCAGCTCTGCGTGCGACGACCCGCCCTCCTGCACGGCCTTCCGGCACACGGCCATCATATCCGCGGTCTTCGCCCTCGCCCTCCTCCCCTGCTCGCCGTCGGCGTCCATCAGGGACCGCACCGCGCGCTCGAGCTCCGCGGCCACCACGAAGTTGTCCCGCTTCCTGTCCACCTTGAGCGGCACGGCCACGCCCATGTCGGCCACCAGCTCAAACGCGTTCAGGTGCTGCTCCGCGTACAGCGGCCACGGCAGCATCGGGACGCCGTGCCACAGGCTCTCCAGCACCGAGTTCCAGCCGCCGTGCGTGACGAAGCCGCCGACGGCGGGGTGCGCCAGGATGTCCTTCTGCGGCGCCCACGTCGGCCACACCAGGCCCTTGCCCTTGGTCCTCTCCAGGAACCCCTCCGGGAGGAGCTCGTCGAGGTCCGCGTCCGTCGGGTGCTCCGACCCATCCGGGGCGCCGGCGCCCGACGCGTCCGAAGGTGGGCCCCGAAGGACCCACAGGAAGCGGTGGCCGCAGCGCTCGAGCGCGGCCGTGATCTCCACCACCTGCGGCGGGTCGAACCAGCCCATACTCCCGAAGCAGAGGAACACCACTGACCCCGGCGGCTGCGCGTCCAGCCACGCGACGCACTCGTGACGAGACGGCGAGCGGTCGCCGAGCGACAGCACGGGGCCGATCGGGTACACAGGCGGCGCGGGGCGACCACCGGGGACGCACCGGCCACCGGCGATGGCCGCTAGCGGCCCCGGCTCGAGGTCGTCCGCGGTGTTGGCGATGATCCCCGTGGCGTCCATGAAGCGGTCACCGAGGCGCACGAACCACGCGTAGTTGGGGCTCTTCTTGTCCACCACGGGGCACGGCATGGACTCCGGCGGCACAGGCGACAGGCCGGGCACCTGCACCTCCCCACCTTCCACCTCGTCGAACTCCACGGTGACGGAGTCGTGGAGCACGGGCAGGTGCAGCATGAACGCGAGCAGCGCGCCCGTGGACGACATGAAGACGTAGGACGGCACCCCGAGGCCTCGCGCCACGTCGACCAGCGGCGCGGCGAACATGTCGAGCACGAGCGCCGCGACGGGGCACGCCATGGCGGCCACGGCGTCCCTGACGTGCGGCGCGTGGAGGCCGATGTAGCGCGCGATGAACTCCTCGACGCCCACGGCGTCCGAGGGGGCCTCCACGGCGGGGAGGCTGTGGATGCGGATGTCCAGCCCCGACGCGGCCTCGCGCCGCACGTGCGCCTCCACCTCGGACGTGGCCTCGGCGGTGGGCGGGCGCATCACGAGCAGGGTGATGGAGAAGGCTTTGTCGCTGACGCCGCTGAGGAGGACGCGCTTGCAGGACTCGAGCATGGACATGAGGTGGCCGGAGCCCCACTCCGGCAGGAGCACCAGCGTGGGCGTCGCCATTGGAAAAGTTAACTGTAACCTCGCTGCTTACCCTTTTGCTTAAGTGTAGTACGTAGCCAACACGAACACGACACTGCTTGCACTAGTGCACTGGATGGCTAGTAGTAGCTCGGATCAAAGTGAAACGAATATATACTCTGTTCGTCCCCAAAATAAATGCAATTCTAAGATGAAGCACGTAAACTAAGATTAAATATAAAATTACAAAAATACTCTTTATCTAACTTACTATATATTTTTTTTTGTTTTGGTGCGAGAAGCTTTCGAAAACTATTTCTCTTTTTGTGGTAAGGAGCATTTTTTGTGAAACAAATTTTAAACTTTATAGTTAAATTATTTTGGGACGGAGGAAGTTATGTATGATTGACGAATAGCCAATGGACAGTGACTGGGACTGATTTGGCGGTGGACAGTGATCACACAGGGGGAAGCTAGGGATCCGATCAGTGCCCCCCAGGATGGCAGGATGGGCGAGCACGGGACTTGGAACCGTGCTGCTTTCTTCAGCAGATTTGGCAGATGTTTCTCCTAAACAATCTGATACAGTAAGATATTTTGAAATTCTGATCCATTCATAAGTAGGTTAATAGCGCAACACTTTTTCCACGGGTGTCGTGTCGTCGCAGCGCCGTCGGAGCCACGCTGCAACGCTCCAGCTTGGACTTGGACCGTCGCTGTCCATGCTTTGAAGTGGGGGTGGTTTTGTCCTCGTGTCATTTTGTCTGATCGAATGGCTGTGTCAAATGTTTCCACGGGGAAATCATATCCGCTTGTCTTTGACTGCGGCCGGACGCCGGCAGAGACCCGGCAAGCGGCAATGACTCGAGGCTCGACCCAGCATTCCAGTTCCAGCAATTTCTAGGATAGTGATGCGGGTCCCGCGACGCAGCTGCAGGCTGCAGCCCAGTGCCAGCACTGTCAGGTAGAGAGACCAGGACGCACGGCAGACCGTGGGCCGGACGGAGCCGGCACGCGCTGTTCACACAGTACAAGGAATCGTTGGGCCAACTACAATTACAGGGCAGGCCTTGAAAGCTAAGCAGGCCGACCCACGTACGGAACGAAGGCCTGAAACCCTGGACAGTGGAAGCAGAAACCCAAATTAAATCAAGCGAACGATTTTGAGACATACCTTTTAGAAAGAAATCACACCACTTTCCTCTTTCGGTAGTCACGAAACATAACCACCAGCTCCGCTATTCGCGCGCACCTGCCCCTCCTGCGTCCTGCACACCGTCATCGCACACATCTACTGCCTCATGCATGCCTTTTTCATTGCTGACATCATTAAAAAAAAAGAGAAACATTTTTTTTTAAATGCTATAATTTCTAAACAGTGTGTCCGTTTCTTAATCCGTCTTCACCCTTATGTTCTACATGACATGAAGAACAAAACAAGATTCCGCATGCATATGTTTAAAAAAAATATTTTCTACCATCAACTTATACCACGAAACTTATAACATATAAGTTATACCATAAAACTTATGCATATAATTTATCCGAAACTTAGAAATATAAAGTTATGAAACATAACTTGTGTGCAAAAGTAATTAAGCACAAAGAAAAAAATTCATATATAACTTATGCCAAAAATTGAAAACACAAAAAATATTAAACATAAAGGAACAAATTAACTTATAATATAAGCTAAAACATGGAAACAAAAAAGTTATAGAACACAACTTATATACAGAAGTTATCAAATACAGTACACAACTTATGTACACAAGTTGTTCTACACAACTTGTACACATAAGTTGTTCAATACAACTTATGTGCAGAATTTAAGTTACGATATATAAGTTAATATACATAAATTATTATCAAAAAAAATATTTGAAATATATTCAAGTGGGGTCTAGTTTTGTTTGTCTCATCACGTACAACACAACGGTATATACGAAATTAAAAATAAATACACAATTTAAAAGTTATAGTTTTTTAAAATAAATACTTTGAAATTTTCATACTACGCCAGCACTGACATCAGCGCGCACATGCAAAAGGCTCACGGGACGGAATAACTGGCGCACAGTAGGTCGGATCGTGGCTCGCGGGATTGGATATCTGGCGCACGGCCTGTCGGATCGTTCACTCGATTCCCGTGGAGCGAACGATCGTTAGAATGGATTTGCGCAAAAGGTGGCACATGGTTCAGGGTTGTAAGCCAAAAACAAATTGGAGTCAATGAAATGGAGCTAATAATTTTGGTGGTCCAAGAAATTCCACACAAACCCATTATATATCACCATTCTCTCCGGCAACGTGAAATGAACAGCTGTGCCTCTATCATTTTTGCCTCGACTTGAGTATATGCATCTAAGCTAGATGGGTTTCGCGCCATGGTTTCGTAGAATCACCATTGATGCAGTTGAGGACATCAAGTTTTGCTTTCAGCGGCTACATCGGCCACGTGGTCACGCTCTCGGTCGGCCCCTAGCACGGTAGGCACACAGCCTTTCGAACCATGGCGCGCGACCACTAGCACGCGGCAGCACCCACATGGAGATGCATGATCTGTAACACTCTAAGCACGGTAGCTATGTTACAGAAGAAAGAACACAATGGTGATTCTACGCTAGGAAATACTCCCTTAGTTTTAAATTATAATTTGTTTTGGTTTTTTAGCATAGTACATTGTGAAGGAGGAAGCAATTAAAATAAGATGTGGCGAGTTGGTAAAAGTAGCTAACATAGGTATCAATACGAATGCAGTACGTATTTAAGATTAAAATTGTTCTATACATATGCAAATTGTATTTATTTTCATTTGCCAACTAAGTAAGATGGTCAAAATAACCAAGAACATAAAAATAATACATATATAAACCAACGTATAGAAAAAGCAGAAATCCCAATTGTTTTTATATTAAATTAAATCGGTCCATCTACAAGACTATAATAATCATACAAGCAACTCTCTCCGTCCCTCCCGTGCACTCTCCTTTCATCTTCTTCTCCGTCCCTCCTGTACACTATCCATTCATCTTCTTCCTAGCAAGGCAATAGAGGAACGACTACTTGTCCGACACACCATATCTGGAATTGAAGACTCGATGCTAGCAGTTTATTCTACTATATGATTCTGCCAAGTATCGCCCTCGGGTTTTGAGGACAAAGTCGCAAAACTCTCCACCAGTGGTTTTGAGGCCCAAACCATTCTTGTACCTTTACATGTGTCACACTGTCACTACCGTCCTCGACCGCCTAACCGTCAAGTCTTCTAGAGCCTCTGCCCAAGTTACTCGAACATCGTTTTGACTTAGTCAACACATTCACCATATGCACTTGCACTCGTCGATGTCCCCAATGTGTCAACTACACGGCTGGTCATCTAGCCTTCTCGTCCCTTAGTCCAAGCCCAACATCCGTCCTTCATCGCTCCCAGACCATCTGCTCGGGCTTGCTCAACCTTCACCTTCACCGTCAACCACCGCCTCCTAGCTCTATATCTATGCACCGCTCAAGCCAAGAAATATGTTGCACAACACAACCCACATAATAGTTAGTTCACAAATTTAACCCGAAATGCAATCCGTTGACAATCACTCATCACACTATCAAACCAAAGGGTACACGTCAACCTTGTGTTAGCAGATGGCCTCTCGCCACGAAGTTCAACGTCTATAGTACTTCGGTGCATCCGCTACGTATGTACTCCCTCCGTCCCTAAATAACTGTCTTTCTCACTTCCCGAGAAATAACTTGAATTAATTTTATATAAAAAAATATTAATATTTATGATAGAAAAAAGTCTACATACCCCCCTCAGCTATGAGGGTGGACTACTTAACCCCCTGAACTACAAAACCGGTTATTCTACCCCCTAAACTATCAAAACCGGCCAAATAACCCCCTCTAGGCGGTTTTGAGGGTGGTGCTGCGGGGCCCTCCCGCAGGCGGCGGGTCGCGGCACCCGTCGGACGGCGACCTAGGCGAGCTCCTCCCCGCGGGGTTCCTGGAGCGGACCAAGGACAGGGGCCTGGTGTGTCCTCGGTGGGCACCGCAGAAGGCGGTGCTCTCCCACGTGGCCGTCGGCGGCTTCGTGACGCACTGCGGGTGGAACTCGACAATGGAGAGCCTGTGGCACGGCGTGCCGCTGGCGCCGTGGCCGCTGTACGCGGAGCAGCACCTGAACGCGTTCGAGCTCGTGTCCGTCATGGGCGTCGTTGTGCCACTAAAGGTGGACAGGAGGCGTGACAACTTCGTTCGAGCCCGCGGTGAGGGCACTGATGGGCGGCGGCGGCGAGGAGGGGCGGAAGGCGCGGGAGAAGGGCGCGGAGATGAAGGCCGCATGTCGCAGGGCCGTGGAGGAGGGTGGGTCGTCGTACGTGGCGCTGGAGAGGTTGCGTGGTGCGATTCGCGCGCAGTCGCAAGGGTGCAAGTGCGACAACTACTGCTCATTCGGAGGCGCCAACGCCGCTCATTTGAAAGAGTCCACAGACTGCAGATGTTCGCACGTCCATATCGTTATCAAGGGGTTGCCGCGTGCGGAACGGCGTGGATTGCTAACGCGTGTCCCAAACTCCAATCCAAAAAACACTTGATGCAGGATTTTCCGTTTGTATGTGTGGTCGTAAGGCCTATCCTAGCCATCAACGGAGCATCAAGATTCGTGTCGGCTGATCTTTCCCAGCATATGAAGCATCAAGATTCGTGTCCACTAGATGGATGGACGATCCAGATAGATCTGTCGGCGCACGCATACACAAGTGGCGTGATGTTTCCCGTTATTGGACTCGCCTCTCCTCGTCGAAGGGGACCTCCGTGTTTGAGCTTGCCACGCACTTGCCAGCGTCGACAGTCAGGAGAGAGAGAGCATAGTACTGCAGCTACAGTTTATCGCCCTATTGTCTTGTGTAATGATCTTATCATTGTACGGAGTACAGTACATCGTTGTCCAGAGTTTTTTACCTTCCATCTATTTTTTCTCTCTACATCAGTCGGAGACTCGGAGGTGTGGCATGTAACGCCGACGTGTGTACGTGATTTAGTCCTGTATGAGCAAACTTCAGCCGTTTCAATATGAATGAAAGGCAAGCACTGTCTAAAAAAAAGTAATTAATTAGAGCACTAAAGCCTTTGTCGATCATTTCATCACCGACACCGAGAGCAGTCGCACGCGGTCCATGCATGGACGCAGACCCTTAATGCTTGGCTTTTGGCATGAGACATGAGACACTGGTGGTGAGTAGTGACCAGTTGCCGCCACTAGTACAGGGTTTCCCAACCGGGAACATGCATGCGGGATTAAAGTTGGCACCTCTGGAACCGGGACTAAAGAAGACCTTTAATCCCGATTCGTAATAAGAACCGGGAGTAAAGGGTGCTTCCCCACGTGCAGCCCTGCTGCCATCTTTAGTCCCAGTTCTTATTACGAACCGGGACTAAAGATCCGTCTTCTTTTTATTATTTTTTTCTTTTTCTTTTTTGGTTTCTTTTCATTTCATATTTCATATTAGCTAGGGTTTTAGAATATGTTTTCGAAGGCGCATTCTATGCTGCTATATATATATATATACATATATATATATATACACGTGTATATATTTTGAGCATATATAAAGGACACAATTATAGTATGAAGATCATCAAGAACGGGCACATCTTCTCCCTCTTGCTCTTCTTCAGCTTCCCCCATTGCAATATCATTTAGTGCAGCATATTCAGCAAAAATATCTTCATCGTGCCCTGGTTCTTCGTCTTCGTCTTCTTCCATTATAACCCCGATTTTTCTATGTTTGGTCCAACAAATATAGTTTGACATGAAACCAGACTTAAACAAGTGCGCATGGATATTCCTCACGCTAGCATATTCCTTCAAATTCTTACATAATGCACATGGGCAACGTATAAAACCATCTCGCTTGTTTGCCTTTGCCACAGTTAAGAAATAATGCACACCATCAATAAATTCTTTGGAGCGGCGATCAGCGTTGTACATCCAATGTCGGCTCATCGATCTGCACAATTACACGTGACATACTATATCAAAATCTTAAACATGACATCCATGGGCTTCAATTTATTAACTTATCAAGATACAAGATAGACAGGTCAGTTACATCACATCAATATTAACTTATGTAAGCATAATCACAATATAGAAAATCTCAAGTACCACTAAACAAACTAGATATAAAATGCACTTCAACAGGATAATAATTTCGCGCCCGATTCCAACTAAAACAAACGACACATCATTCGTTTGTTCAACATTCATGGGTCTCGTCTGCTGGCTCACTGCTTCATCAGTCGCTTCTTCTGGAAGAGATTTTTACACGTGTGTCACATATTCTTCCTCCCAGTACTATCCTTTGCATCAAGTACCGTCCCACTGAAAATAGAACAACAAATTAAGAACTATAATCAAAATCACTTAGCAAAATGAGACAAACTGAAAAAACGTCAAACACGATAAAAATAGCTCACATTGCGATCCGGACACTTGTAGAAGATACGACCCTTATTGGGACCAGCCTTGGACACTCGGTACTCCATCATAATCTTCTGCTCACACTTGCCGCACGGAATGAGAGGGAGCTCCGGCCTCAGTCGTCCATTTCTAACCCCATGAGAGGCCGAGGAACCATAAGTCGTCGCCATCTACTCACTAGCTAGATTATTTTCTAAACAAACTCAATTAAAATAAGCTATCAAGTACTATAACTCTAAAATAAATTCTCTATATATTTCTCTAAATCACTATCGTCTCATATTGAAATTACAAAGGACAATTAAAACCATAAGTAGTTGTCATCTACTTAGTAGCTAGATTAGTTTATTTAAACTAAATTAAAAATCTTATTTTCTAAACAAACTCAATTAAAATGAGCTATCAAATACTACTATAATTCTAAAATAAACTCATTATACATTTCTCTAAGTCACTAGCGTCTCATTGAAATTACAACGACAATTAAAACTATGAAGTCATTTGTAGGCCAATTTGAGAGAAAATGACATGCAAAATTCAAAATACACAACAAAACAACAATTCGTAAGCATGGAATGAAATGGTGATGAAACAAGAGAGGATGAGATTAGTAACCTTGCTTAGGAGTGAAGTACGAGTGAAGAAACTCTTGTGTATAGGCTAGAAGAAGCAAAATCACAAAGAACACCTTTCTTCCTCCTCTCTTGCTCAAGAACACTCTCTGTTTTCTCAAGAACACTGATGTGTCCTCTCTGGCTCGGGCAAGAGAGGAAGAAGGCTATTTATACATGTGCTCTTTAGTTCTGGTTGGAGTTACCAACCGGGACTAAAGGCTCATCTCTAGTCCCGACTGGTAGCTCAGACCGGGATTGAAGCTTTAGTCGCGGCTGGAGCTACCAACCGGGACTAAAGATTAGCCTTTAGTCTCGGTTGGTAGCTCCAGCCAGGACTAAAGGTCCCTGCCTGCAAAAGGTTGTTGCACGCCTGACGTACTAGCCGTTGGGCAACACCAAGATTCCTTTAGTCCCGGCCGCAAAAAATACCGGGATTAAAGCTAATTTGGCATATCGTTTAAAGACAAGTTCTTTACTAGTGCGCCTGCTCGGTGTGGTCCAGATTATTATGCTAAAAATTGGACTTGGTCGTCTATTTCTTATTTGCTTCAATTTAATTACCTTCTAAGAATCACATTCAATGTTTTCAAGTATATTTTTCGGTTCCTAAACTTTTTAAATGGCTACATCCATACATCGTTCTTCAGTGTATAGATGTAACATCACATGACACGGTAACGGTAGTACTCCGGTCTCCGGCAAGGTAATGGCTGCCGTATAGCTCGCAGCGGAGGTGAATCCGATCGGTACACTGAAGAGGAGCACAGGCGCGGCCGCGGCCGAGGACGCTGCAGGCGTGGACGGCGCGGTCGGGGTCGAGGTCGCTGTTGGAGTGGATGTAGCGGAGGCGAATCTAATCACTACGCCGAAGATGAGCACGGGCGCGGTCGAGGACGGGCGTGTGGATGGCGCGGCTGGGTTCGGCGTCAACGGAAGGGTCGTGGTCTCGTGGACGCAGCCGAGGACGCTGCCGGCGTGGGCGGCGCAGCTGCTGTCGTGACCAGTGACCTTCATAGTCGGGGAGGAGGTCACGGACGACGAGGTCGTGCGAGATGGCTGAATCGATGGCATAGCTGATACAGGCCGGCCGGGGCACGACCCATCATGGCTAGCTTCCCCTCCACCTCCACCTACTACCTCAGCTCTGCCATCCTCCGTTATCAATCTCAAAAGTACATGGGCCAAGGCTGTGCAGTATCCCTGGTAGTCTGGACTGACCAAACTAATTCAAAGTGTTAGGGTCTGGACATTCCGGTAGATGGGCCAAGGCTAGCTGTGCAGTATCACAGCCCACCGAGCCCAGTACATGACATTTTATGTCGTCGAGTTGCTTGTTTGGGCATGCTTGGCATTTCCCTTCTTTAGAGCCGCGGCGCTCCAGGTGAGGCCAGCATGCCCACGTTATCAATTTTTCTTTCTACCATCTGATGGAAAAGTGACGGTGATCCTTATTGGTCCAGCAAACTTTGCCATCTCCCTCTTATTATCAACGCATCTAATATCTTTTCAGACTCTAGAGCCTTCTGGTCTTCTCCGAGGTCCTGATTCAGCCTACATCTTTCTTCCCTCTAATTCGTAGATTTCCCTATATTGATTTTCATAGAAATATGAATGTTAATTTGAGTGGCCTTCTGAATTACTACTATCGGCTTATTAATAAAGGTATCTAAACGATGTAATAATTATCTTAAACTAATTTCTTAAGGTATAAAATTTTCACTACTAAGCTGCTACACAAGAATGGTTAAACTTTTAGATCTCAGATATCCTACAAGACTCATGCATGGTTGCATCTTTAAAATAAGATAACATACTTATGTATGTGTGGCTATTAATTCCATACTTATGCTTGTTTAGAAATAAGATAGCATACTAGGTTTATTAACTAGAAACGATTGTAATTATGTTAGCCTGGTTGATTTCAACACCATGGGACTGTTGGTTACCTTTACCTATATAGTATGCTATTGTATATGTATATGTGATTACACTTTACTGCTCAAATGAACGACATGCTGTCATCAAATGAAGCCCTCAATGGTTAGTCTATATGAGTGATTTGTGAAAAATGTTGTAAATTGAATTCTCATTATTTGCATTTTATTGAAAGGAGTTTGTCCAGATTTTAAGAGGAAAAATATTTATTTTTAAACTAAATCTCAGATTAATGTTCCAGTTCTTTCAAATTTTGTCACCAAGCAATATTGGTAAGCCAGATCAATGCTAGGTGAGCCAACTATCCAGCAAACACAATTATGTAAACCAATGAAAAGGACCAAAATGAGAAAATAAACAAAAATGGTATTTTTTCCCACCCCTACTATGTGTAAGAGTTCTATTATCAAAAAACTTATGTGCTAATATGGTCACATTTCTCACTCTATAATCACATGATTAAAGCCAACCAGTATTTTGTTATCATACATTCACATTTACATGTTTAAAGACAAGTTTCCTACGCGCGCAAGGGTGCGCGTCAGCAACTAGTCAACATGTGGTATACTCTCAAGTTGCTTCTCCAGCTATCGCGCGCAACCTCCATGCGCCCCCGGCAAGGCAACATCACTACTAAAATCTAAAGCTTCTCCTAGTGGGGTGGAGTTCTCTCCTAGTGTTTTTCTGTTCAAAATTTAGTACAGATTTTTCCTAGTAAATGTCTCCTGAGAATTCATGTGTGTTATGACTAGTGGTAGTGTTTTATATCACTAATTAAAAACACTAGAAGAAGTCCATCTTTTTTGTAATGCATAAGATGAATCGCTTAGCAAAATATAAGACATACTATGTCGTTTTCAGATCCCAAGTCCAGAATAAATGTTTATTAAGCAAGTGATGTTTTCCAAAAGTATTCATACATCTCTTTCTAATGTTTTTTTTAATTCTAAATGTGAAGCAAGTCTCCATATCTTATTTGTAAAACTGAAATAGAAAGGATCTCGGGTGACTCACCAAAGCACGAAAGCCAATATTTTCACTTTGAAGAGTGCCCAACCGCATGGATAAACTCACATTAGCCCGTTAATTTTGGATCAAATTCAAGATTTTTCTTAAGAAGTTTCATGAAGAAATTAGAATAGAATAATATCGATTCATATAGAGGAAAATGTTCTCTATTGATGCAAACGCAATATCTAGAGGATATGGGTTGGAGGAAGAGAAAAAAAATCAAAATAAATAATTAAACAATAAATCTAAAAAAATAAGTCCAAGATAGAAGAGCTCAGATTCAAAATGAAGAAATAAAAACTCAAAAAGGGTCCTTGTTTCACAAAGAAATTATGATTTTTCTTAATAAAGAAGAACATGCCAAACCTTGCTTATTAGAAACAAGTGTCTAATAAGCTCAAAATCTCTCCATGAGTCTATGTCAAATCCAATTACTCTAATTTCTAGAAGGATCTTATGAAATTAAAACATCAAGTTTTGGTTTGTGGTCCCTTCAAAATTAACGACGGGTCACAAATAAGATTTTGGAAAGATGTGTGTGTGTGCGCGCGCGCGTGCGTGCGTGCATGTGTGTGTGTGTGTGCGTGTGTGTGTGTGATCACTCATAAAATTAAACTAATGACATTGATTTGTTTATTTGGAGCTTTCACATAATAAATCAGAATACACACTTCTCTTATAAATTGATCTAAAAACTAAAAGTTCCTCTAAAAAATAACTTTTTTCTTTGGTGTATCCAACAAGGGGTAATTTTAACAAAGGATAACCCAACTAAGATGAACGGGAAAGATAGTCAAAGTTGTTGTTTCTATAATTATAACGAAACCATTAAGCATTTTTTCTTTAATTGTTATCACGCCAAGACAATTTGGAGAATTGTTTATATAGCTATTAGGTTAACCCTTCCAGCTCAGAGTTGGCTATTAAATTTTAATTTAAAAGAGACAAAATATATTATGGTAGGAGTATCTGATTTGAGCAATTTAGAAATGTTGTAATGATCTGCTCTTTGAAAATTGCCAATATAATCCTTTTATGCAGGATATTTCAGAGAACGTATTGACTACGGTTTTAGCATTGTTGCAGCGTGATAGTGAGACAAAGGAAAACCTTTCTACAGCCTGTTCGCTTGGCTTTTCAGCCGGCTTAAATCCAGCCAGAACAGTGTTTTTCTCTCACAAGAAATCAGCCAGTAGTACATAATCCTGTCAAACGAACATGCTAGTTAGTGAGCAGAAAACTAAAGACCACTGTACTTTCCATATACGGAAATTTAACAATAGATTCAACCATACCTCTAGCTCGTCAATAAAATATGAGAAACTAGGTAATAATACAAACGTAGTGTACGGAAAGCAAAACAATAAACTTCTAGTTAGCTCGGCTAAGGCTACCACCGCCAACTCTTCTAAATCGTCCAGCTACCACCCCCACCGTCTCACATGTCTACCTCCTCAGATCTGACTGTTCTATATTCGTTGGAGTTAAGGGTGCGTTTGACACCGTGAATCGGTTCCGATTCTCAAGAGAAACAGTAGAATCCAACCAAACAGCACACAAGTGAAACGTTTCTAAAAGAAACGATTCCGGGTGATACTAATTTTTTTTGTCTAAGATCGTGAATCACCTAAAATATGGTTTCGCAGTGATTCTAATTCTCCAACCAAACAGTCTAGTGATTTCGATTCTCTATCTAAAACGTTTCCCGACAAACTGGCCCTAAGAAAGAGCGGGACAGCTCGTCAGAATGTTACCTGTCGCCACTGCGTCACCGCCGCCACCGCAGGAGGGACAGAGGAAGCCGCCGCAGGCACGTGTATCACGGGATCCGACGGTCCCACAGCATCCCCGTACGGATCAACAGCGCAAAAAATCGCACGCCCGATCAGCTGAAACACCATCGAGTGGTGTGGTGTTTAGCAGCAAA